>PISX010008098.1:0-84298 GCA_004024625.1 Mellivora capensis | reverse complement strand
TGTCTATTACTGAGAGAGGCGTGTTAAGATCTCCTACTATCAATGTATTCATATCAATATGACTCTTTATCTTGATTAATAGTTTTCTTATGTAATTGGCTGCTCCCATATTGGGGGCATAAATATTTACAATTGTTAGATCATCTTGGTGGATAGTCCCTTTAAGAATGATGTAGTGTCCTTCTGTATCTCTGACTACCGTCTTTAGTTTAAAATCTAATTTATCTGATATGAGAATCACTACCCCGGCCTTCTTTTGAGGTCCATTGGCATAAAAGATGCTTTTCCATCCCTTCACTTTCAATCTGGGTGTATCCTTAGGTTCGAAATGGGTCTCTTGTAGACAACCTATGGATGGGTCCTTTCATTTTATCCAATCTGCAATCCTTTGTCATTTTATGGGCGCATTTAGGCCATTCACATTGAGAGTGATTATTGATACGTTTTTATTGACATCGTGTTACCTTTGAAGTCTTTCTTTCTGTAGATTGTCTCTATATTTCTGTTCAATGATGTTCTTAGGATTTTTCCTCTTTTATAGAACCCCCCCTTAATATTTCCTGCAGTGTCGGCGTGGTGGTCACATACTCTTTTAAGCCTTGCCAGTCTTGGAAACTCTTTATCTCTCCATCCATTTTGAATGTCAGTCTTGCTGGATAAAGTATTCTTGGCTGCGTGTTCTTCTCATTTAGTGCCCTGAATATATCTTGCCAGCCCTTTCTGGCATACCAGATTGCTGTGGACAGGTCTGACGTTATTCTGATGGGCTTTCCTCTGTACGTAAGGAGCTTCTTTGTCCTAGCTGCCTTCAAGAGAGTTTCTTTAGAATTATAATTCCTCATTCTTACTATCAGGTGTCTCGAGGATTTTCGAGAATCTATAATCTCGGGGGGAAACCGTTCTGCCTCTAGTACATGAACACTGGTTCCATTTGCGAGATTGGGAAAATTTTCATGGAGAACTTGTTCCACTATATCTTCTAGACTTCTTTCTTTCTCCTCCCCTTCAGGGATTCCAATAATTCTGACATTGGAACGTTTCATGGCATCATTTATTTCCCTGATTCTGTTTTCGTGGCTTCTAAGCTGTTTGTTCCAGGCTTCCTCCTGATCCTTTCTATCTGTTTGTCCTCCAGATCCCTAATTCTATCTTCTGTCTCAGTTACCCTAGCTTTTAGAGAATTTAGATTAGATTGGAACTCATTGAGAGCATCATCCCTGGTGGCTTTCAGTTCTGTGCTAATCAATTCCGTTTGGTCATCCATGGCTTTTTCCAACCTAGCTATTGCCTGGATAATTGTTAGCCTGAATTCCCTTTCCGACATATTGTCTATGTCGATAGCCATTAGCTCTGTTGCAGAAGGCCCATCCTCTGAATTTTGCTTCTGTTGGGCATTCCTCCTCCTAGTCATTTTGGTGAGAGATGGCTGAACGGATATAGCTGGATGTATCAACCGTGGTGCAGTCAAGGTGCACCCTGGAACGCTTCTGAGCAATCAGGAGTCCCCACCCAAACAAGAGAAAAAAAGAAAAAGAGAAAAAAGAAAAGAAAAAAAAAGAGAGAGAGAGACAGGGAAAAAAAAAAAAAAAAGAAAGGTAAAAGAGAAGGCTCAGTCCAAATGGGCCCCAAGGTAAGATTTATGAAGTATACAAACAAAAACAGACAAACAAAAAGACTGATAAAAGTATATGACAAGAGAAGAAAAAAAAATATATATAGAAGGAAAACAAACAAAAGAACCTTGTCAAAAAGAACCCCAAGTATAAGATTTATATACTACCAGGACAAACACAAATACACAGAAACACTGCCTACTGGCGTCTTCTGCCCCCGTAGAGATCCAGAAATATATAATTCTAATCTCAGGCTGATTTCATGGGTGATCAGAGTTCCTTGGTAGGTAATCAGCTCACTTTAGGTTACAGGTTGAAATGGCGCCTCCTCCTAGTTCTCTGCCATCTTGTCTATCCTCTCATCTCCCATTTCTTGAGGGGCATCAGTATTTGGTTCAGTCACACCTTCATTGTCAATTTCTAGATCACTTTCCTCACTTCATGGTTCATCTGTCTTAGTTTTCCTCTGCCTTCTTACTATCTGGTTTTTCTTCCTTGATACTGTCTTCTGATGTAGTTTTATGAGTGGCAGGTGGTATTTACCCCCCATGTTTTCTACCCACTCCTGCAGGAAATGCATTTTCTCGGTGTACAGAATGCTTGGATCCTGCTTACAGATTTTCACGAAGGCCCGAAGCTCACTAACTTTGTGGGGGTCCATGGTCCAGAGGCAGTGGGAGGCAGCAGGTGCGGCTGAGGTTGCGACCCGATTCCAGGTGCGGGTACTCTAAGTGTTGGAGTCTTAAAGTGTATGTGTGTCTCTGTGTATTTATATATGTCTTTCTTCAGTTTCTCCTTGCCCTCTCTGTGGGGGCTAATTTCAAATTTTTCCCAGGAAGCTCCAGAGGTTTTCAGCCAACAAAAGTATATGTGCAGTATATGTGCAGAATTATATTTCCACAAGAGTGCTTGAGGGTGCTTCTCTTATCTCATCTTTGCTTCTGTGCTGGATGATTATCACAATTTTGGGTAAATATTTTGGTGAAAAATGGTATCCAAAATATGCTTCAGTTTTACTTCTTTGATTATTAATGCAATATATTTAAAAATTTTCCTATTTATTAGCCATTTTATCCTCTTACTAAATTGTTTACTTTTATGAGGTAAAATACCAATTTATATAAGTAGTTTGTATACTTTCTCATATACATATTTATATAATATACATATAATATGTACATGAGAAACCTCACCATAAAGGGGAATTGGGTAGGAAAAGAAACTTTAAAAGATCAGCACACTGGGTACCTGGGTGACTCAGTTGGTTAAGCATCTGCCTTCAGCTCAGGTCATGATTCCAGGGTCCTGGGATCGAGTCCCACATTGGGCTCCCTGCTCCTTGGGGAGCCTGCTTCTTCCTCTTCCTCTCTCTCTCTTTCTTTATCTGTAATGAATAAATACATAAAATCTTAAAAAAAAAAGTTAAAAAAAGATGAGCACACTGTCAGCCCACAAACTGTAGAGAGTTTTCAGGGTGGCCAGTGTGCCCCAACCCCCATTTTTGTTTGCTCCCCAAGAAGCAACACTTCAAAAGAGTGTAAAGTTTAAAGACTATTCTGTTCATAAGCTATTCAAGATTTTTCCAGCATTAACTGATACAAAGCATGATGAGACGGCATTTTTAGAGACAGCAGCTTCAGACCCAGAAAAGGGTGATGAGGTGAGTTTATTTAATGTGGCAAAATCAGTGGCGAACACAATTTTCTTTTTTCTTTCAAGGAGGCAGGAAAGCAAATAAATGGTCACTTCAGCATAAGGGGAATATGATGATTCACTCTGTGAGTGGCTGGGAAAGGGATAAAGATAGGGCAGGGAGTTGGTCTCAGGTCTCACAATCTTAATTTGTTTGGTCACTTCTGAAAAAAAAATTTAAAAATAAAGTTTTTCAAAGATACCCTAAAGCTGAAAACCTGAGCCACACTCTCTTTCTCTCTTTTGGCTAACTCCTTCTGGAGTAACCTTTCTTTTCTTCCTTCCTTCTTCTTTTTTTTTTTAAAGATTTCATTTATTTGAGAGAGAGAGAGAAAAAAAAAAACATGATCAGGAGGAGGGGTAGGGAGAAGCAGGCTCCCTACTGAGCAGGGAGTTCGATGCAGGGCTCTATCCCAAGACCCTGAGATCATGACCTGAGCTGAAGGCAGACACTCAACAGACTGAGCCACCCAGGTGCCCCTGGAATCCCCTTTCTAATTTGGCTGGTACACTGAACAGAGCAATGAAGTTTCCCTGAGTGGGTCTCTTTTTCTGGGCTCTGGTTCTCAATAAGGCAGGTCCCTGCCACTTTCCCTCTTCTGTGGAGAGGGCAGTATGTGTTAAGCTGAAAAAGTTACTTTTCAAATGTGAGGAAGGGGTTAGACTGCTGCTTCAAAACTGTGGAATTATTTGGAATGTTTTACAAATGGTGGCTACATCGACAGCAACAAAAAAGGTAATTACAAAGTGTGTACATCACAGTATACTTTTTAAAAAAAGATTTTATTTATTTATTTGAGAGAAAGGGAGAGAGCGCATGGAGGGAGGGGCAGAGGGAGAGAGAGAATCTCAAGCAGACCCCCTACTGAGCATGAGCCTGTCCTACGACTCCCAGGGCTAGATCTTATAACCTTAAGAACATGACTCTGAGATCATGACCTGAGCTGAAATCAAGAGTTGGACACTTTAACTGACTGAGCCACCTAGGAGTCCCCATAACAACATACTTTTTTTTTTTTTAATTTATTTGTCAGAGAGAGAGAGAGAATGAGCGAGCACAGGCAGAGGCAGAGGGAGAAGCAGGCTCCCTGCCGAGCAAGGAGCCCGATGTGGGACTCGATCCCAGGACGCTGGGATCATGACCCGAGCCGAAGGCAGCCGCTTAACCAACTGAGCCACCCAGGCGTCCCATAACAACATACTTTTAAATACACTTCACATTGTGCTTACATTCCCTTAAATATTATTCCCAAAGATGCTCAGACTCAAGACCGACTGAAATCTGTAGGGAGAGGCAGAGAGTGGTGAAGAAGACACAGGAGTTTGGGTGGGAAAAGCGGCAAAAGGAAAAAAAAAACCAGCCTTTCTGTTAAAGATGAGATGTCAGTTTCAAGGCCAGTTTTGGGCAGGCTGGCCTCAGGCTGGAGCCAGTGTCCGTGGGGAGGAGCAGCCTCAGGGTGGGATTGGGGTGCTGTACGTATCATTCAGGTCAGGCAGAAGCTGATCTGGCATCCTTTGTATACAGAGGTGCTCCTCTTTGGTGCATTTCTGCTTATCTTGCAAATCATCAGTTATCCTCTCTGGCTTGGGTACCGAGCTCTCCATAAACTTAGCATCGGTCTCTGCCTGCTTGAGTTTAACAGTGAGAATCTTTATTTCTTCTTCTTTGTCTCCCTTTTGAGAGTACTTTTCTTGTGCATCACTCAGCCACTTTAGGTTCCGGTCTGTCTTATCGGCTCATCCACCTCCTGGCAATGGGAGTCTGCCAGCTCAGCTCATTCCTCTGTGCATTCCAGGTCCCCCTCAGTCATCACCAATTTCTGAGCCACCCCTTCATACTTCTGGTCTGCTGGTTCTGCAGTGTGCTCAGCTTGTTTGAGTTGGATTTCCTGGAGTTCCATCTTTTCTTCATCTCTTAAGGCTCAGCTTTTGGTAACCTTCATACCACTCTTACTCTTATCAGCAGCTTTCTCGGCTTCCTCCAGCTTTTGCAGGGCGTGGTCCAGTTCCTCTTCAATAAGCTGGATCCTGTGTTTCAAGGAGACCACCTGAGCCTCAGCGGGCTCCTAGGCCCACCTTTCTCCTCTACCTCCTGCTACAGGTGCTTGGCCCTCTCCTCTGCCTCGTTGGCTTGCGCTGCAGAGCCTGCAACTTGTACTTCACTGCTTCAGTGGTGGTGATCCCGGCCATGGTGCCCCCTCCCAGCCCCTGCCAGTGCTCAGCTTCCTGCCTCCTCTGCTCAGAGCCGCAGCCACTTCTCTGTAATGCATTTTGGTTATATGAGACAGAAAGCCACTTCAAACTAGCTTAACAAAAAATGGGAATTTCCTGGCTCACTGATGGCTCCCGAGAACTGCCTTATGTATTGCTGAGTTCAGGGACTTAATAGCATCATCCAGACTCAGACTGTCTATTTCTCAGCTTGGATGTCCCGGGGACTGATGTAATTCAGGCAGACCTTTCCTCTTTGTGACAGAATGACGATGCAGAGATCCAGTCTTCTCAGTCACTCGGTGAAGGAAGGTTCTCTTTTCTAGTCATTATAGTACAATCTCTCAAATGAGTCTCACTGGGCGGACACAGCCACGTGCCAATTCCTGAAACAGTCATCTGCCCAGGAATATTGGATGTGGGAATGGCCATATTTACCTTGTCCATACACTTTTGGAGGGATAGAGACAGTCTCAAATAAGCCAAGAGGGAGCACATTGTTAATCCAAAGGAAACTGTTCTGCTAAAAAAAATCTAAAAAAAATTAGATGTCTGTTATAGTTTTAATTTTGCTCAAGCTGTTTTCTGATTTAAAGACAAAGTATTATGTGGTCAAATTTAAGTCTTCCTATAATTTCTTATCTAACTTTACAGCTTAAGTCACAGAATCAATAATATTACTTTCTATTTTCTTCAGATTTTTATGGTTTATATTTTTGCGCTTATCTTTTAAATAAACTAGAATTAAATAGACTTAAAAGCAAAATAAATTACTAAATATTTAAGTAATATTTATTACTGAAACTGATTTATCACATTTACAATATATAAATTTTAATGAACACTACTTTCTGTTTTTAAGCAATTTATTAACTTTTTTCTTTTTTTTTAAGATTAATTTTTAAGTAATCTCTACACCCAGTGTGTGACTCAAATTTATAATCCCAAGATCAAGAGTTGCATGCCGTACCAACTGAGCCAACCTGGTGCTCCTGTTCTTTCTATTCTTACACCAGCACTATAGCATTTTAGTGATTGTCGCTATGTAATATGCTTTGATATTTGGTGGGACAATTAAATGGCAGATAGCTCAAATGAGAGGGAATAGAAAAACCTAGAGTCAAGAGTTTTACCTACAACAGAGCCTGTTTTTACCCAGAAGAGGCTGCCTGTGCAGTGGGCTCTCCTGGAGCTGAGGTTAAGGATAATTGAAAGGAAGGTAGTAAAAAAGTGGGGACATAGGGCCATGGAATCCGAATATCACTACGGCCTTAAAATATGGCAGTGCCTATGTATTACAAAAGATGTGGTCTTCTCTAATTGGAGCTCAAGGCAAATTATTATGTAGACAGTTTCTTTTTAGCACATTCTTTTTTTTTTTTTTTAGTTCTCACTTGCTTTTGACATCTCCACGTTAGGCTGTTGATGCCACTCGTGCTCCAGAGAGTGACACCAGTTAGACGTTAGGCTTTATGAGCTTGCTGCTTCCAGGTCTATGCCAGGGAGGGAAGGTGGTACCTAGCACTGAGAAATGACCTCTCACAGTCACAGTGAGCCCTGTCATGAGGGCTGCTGGAGACCTTCAGTGAACAAAGGGGCCCCTTGCCTTCCTAAAGATCATCACCTAAGCAATGTCCTTTTTATTCCCCTTAAGGCTTTTCCGTCTCTACTATGAATCAGAAGGGAATATTAGAAAGGGTATTATGCCTCTCCTTAGCCATCAGATGTTTATTAAACTGTTAGTATTTACTGGGCATTGTTTGGGAATTTTAATATAAATAAAATATTATCCCCCTTTTTAAGGCATTCATTGTCAGGTCCAGTAGTTCTTAGTCCTTGCATTTGCTTTCCCAAAGTTTAGGCTCCCACTTCGAGGCCCTGAGGCACTTGACATTGCCTTCCATATTTAAACAGATTCTCTAACCTTTAGGGTTCCCACTTATGCCCGTTTTGTGACAGGAACGACCCCCCCCCCCAACCTCCTCTTATCCCAGGCCCAAGTTTGTTTTTAAGCATGCGGTATTAGAGCCTTTTTTGATTTTTCCCAATGATACAATACTTTGCTTTGTTTTAAATTCAGTGTGCCCCTTTTGCTAATGTTGACATGACAAGATTTTCTTACCCTGGACATCTTAGATCTGGACTCTTCAAACCCTGAGCTTTACCTTATATAGCTCTATTGTTGAGTTCTTGGAGTTTGGAGTACTTATGATTACATTTTACTCTATTCCTATGAAATTCTGTTGTTAACAGGGACATTCTGGTGGGTCAGATGAACCTTGTAGCTGTGTCAAAACTATTTTACTCTCAGGAAGGCACAGTGGCTCTGGGTACTTCTCTGTGGCCAGGAATATGCTTCTTTCTTCATTGATCCTGTTAAGTGACAAGATCCTGTCTTTTGGGATGAAAAATACCCATATGATTATATGCTCTGATTTATCATTCAGTGATCATATTAGCTGTGTCACCTCTTGCATTCTGTCATCTGGACCCTCCTGAGCTGTGAGGCTATTACCCTTCTCAGAAAGGCACTGACTTACTCATCAAGGGGGACTACTTCCTCTCCATACTGCTCTGTCTCCCTGGAAGCTTTCCAACAGGACATCAGCGTTTACAAATTGATTTGCACTACCTTGGCCAGAATGTAATTCTAATTCCAATTTCTTTTATAGGCCTCCTACAAAATTCCAACATTCCTGTCTGAGTTTCCCTTTCTTCTTGTCCAGTAGTTGCTCTTTGGTTTTGTTTATTTGCTGATTTTTTTGCAAAAATCTACCTTTTATCAAGCTTATTTATCCTTCAAAGCCCTGTTTATTTTCTAGCTCTTCCAAGAAGCCTATCTGAATACTCAAACTGACTTCAAAGTCACAATCAATTACATGATCCTAGTTTAGTGCCTAATTATTGAACACCTTGCACCACAGGGTAAGGTCATAGGCCTTAGAGACCGTTCTGCTCTGTTTTCAAGCTGCTCAAATTTGGGCAAATTATTTACCACTCCTAGGTTTCAATTTCTTCATTGGTAAATAGGGCTAAGAATGACCTTTCTTGGTGTCACTAGAGTCCCTGTACTGTTCTATATGTTGTAGATGATCAAGAAATGAAGAGGAAGTTGCTTGCAGCTTCTTTTTGCCAATGATGGGTTTACTTTAGAAAGTATTTTCCTGTGGCTCTAGGACAAAATTTATTTTTATATTTTAAAGATTGATTAATTAATTACATTTATTTACTTGTCAGAGAGAGTGGGAGAGAGAGCGAGGGAGAGCATGAGCAGGGGGAGGGGCAGGCAGAGACAGAAGCAGGTTCCCCGCTGAGCAAAAAGCCCTATGTTGGACTTGATCCCAGGACCTTGGATTTTGACCTAAACTGAAGGGAGATGCTTAACTGACTGAACCACCCAGGTGTCCTAGGACAAAATTTCTTATCAATGTTGATTAAGAGTGGTCTATAGGCAAATATTTTATTGAATTCTTAGATTAAGAATTAGGGACTTAATGGATCATGATCTCAACATTTCTGAATTAACAATATAATGAGGTTAGCTCAAATAATCTCATTGGAGCTCAAAACAGGGTAATAACAGTTGTCATACACTTGCCTGACAGATATCAAAAGAATGGATAGCACATTGACTAAAGTGTGTGGTCACATATAAATTATATCACTTACTGAAACATTCAGAGTGACTGGCTTTTCTCATGAATGATACTGAAATGAATTTAAACAGATTTTTTGGAAGTTTTCTTTATGCATTGGTTTTTCTTAGATTTACCTAGCAATCTTCTTGGTCATGTTTAATCATAGCAATTTAAGTGAGGATTGATTTAGTAGCAGGGATTGTTTTCAGAGAACTTGTTTTAATGTTGTTTCAGGAGAGTTACTGGCTGGCTCTAATTTGGCTCATTGTATAGGACAAGGCCTTTCATTTCATGCCCTCATATTCTCCTTCTTATGAAGCCTTTCTGCCTAGCTCATAATTTCTAGTTCAAGTTCTGTCACAAGTGAATTGTGGGATCTTAGGACCTTACTTTCTAAACAAAGGGATGAATTAGATGATTTTCAACAATTCTGAAAGGTAGCATATTTCCTTTAACATCACCATCAATTGTGTGTGTGTGTTGGAAGAAATAATATATTAACTGTATATAGGTTTTATGTATGATATTTTATAATAAATGGTACATGTAATTTTATGCCATTTTCATAACTACCACAATCAAAATTTGTGGTTAAGCCTTTTATACTGCAGCATTCAAATTTTCTTAGCCACTGACCTTTTAAATGACTTACTGGTATATTGGTTTTCTTGCTTTTAACCCTCTCCTTTTTAGGACTTAGAGTATAACCTTGTCGAGAGTTCTAGGGCTTTGTTTGCATTTTCATTTCCTTTTTGGTTAAATTCATGTACATGAAATATTACATATATAACATGATATATATTCAATACATAATATATTACACATGTGCAATATATAATCCAATTAGGAGAACAATTACATTTAATATACTTTATATATTTAACTTTTCCTTAATTGAATTATATATTGACTTTAATATATATTGAATATATGTAATTTTATTCTTTTTTTTTTCTCTGTCATTTATTTGACAGATGGAGATCACGAGCAGGCAGAGAGGCAGGCAGAGAGAGAGGAGGAAGCAGGCTTCCTGCTGAGCAGAGAGCCCGATGCGGGGCTGGATCCCAGGACCCTGGGATCATGACCTGAGCCGAAGGCAGAGGCTTCAACCCACTGAGCCACCCAGACGCCCCTGTAATTTTATTCTTAATTGAATTGTATATTGAAAGCCAGCGGGAAGATTTTGTCAGATAAATGTTCCAGCTTGAAGGCCAGTCTCCATGATACATAGAATCATCATTCCAACTTCTATTAATGTGAAGAATTTTGAATTATTTTGAGTGATTCAGCAGCTTCTGTTGCCTCTGATTGCATTGGCTGTGTGAAACAAATTTATGTAAACTGAACACAATTTTAAAAATTAATGCTTTATTGGGTGTGCGTGTGTAATCTTTTGAACCAATTCAAATCTCCTATTCCAAATGTCGAAATCCAAGTTTAAGGTAAGAATTCAACCTGATTAGTTCCAACAATAAAAATAATACAACTGATGTGGTTGGATGGATGTTTACCTTCAGATGTTACCAGTTCGCACATGTGCAGGAAATAATGACTGTTGGCACTTCACAACTTTTTCTGCTGCCTAGAGGTTGTCAGATTTTTTTAAGGCATCTGTTCTGTGGATCTCAATTATAGAAATATTACGATGGGAAAATTATATCTTGGGAACAAGAAAGCATGGTGTGTAACTGTTAATCAAGTGTAACTTACTTCCCCTAACTGTCCTCCCAAAGGCATGCTTGTATTATTTATATTGGTTTATCATAAATATGGTCCTTAAAAGATTTAAGGGTTTGAAAGCCACAAATACTGGTGATGCTGGGTGTGACCCAAATAAAGGCCACCAGATTGGTTGAAAAGCTTGGTGAGAGTTTCGGTATCCTCTCATTCCTCAGGGGAGCCCTTCTGTTAAGGTATCAGAAGCTTTCCCCTTGCTTCAGGAAGCCCATTGTCCTGTCTAGGGAGAGAAATTCAATTGGTAGGCCACTTCATAGATCTCTCTTGATCCTCCTGGACAGAGAAGAGAAAGCCCAACACCTGACACTTGGAGAGCTTAAGCCTCTGAATGAAAAATTGCCATGAATTTGAATGAAGATAAGAGGAAGGGGACAGTGAAAGATGTTCCAGTGGTGAGGGATCGTCGGTGTTGGCGGCTGCCCATCCCTCTTATCTCACCTAATGGCGGGTGCCTGCCAATGTTTATTTGTCCATTGCCATTCACCAGCTGCTCCTCTACCATGTTGTTTTCCTTCCCAGATGGCAACACGATGTTCCACGATAAAACTGACACAAAAAACAATGCAAAATTTGTCTAAGAGAGGTTCAGCAAGCATGAGAAAAACATCTGATAACTCTCAGAGCCCGCCAAGTTTGCAGCATACAGTGCCAGAGTAATTATGGGATGATTTGAACAGAGGCAATGCATGGGGAAGCCACTTCCAAATATATCAGGTAGGTTTCCAGAAGAGGCAAACCATTCAGTTCTCTCGTTCCTCTGGCACCCTGACAGAATCAATGAGTGCTGCCTGTGGCTCCCAGAAGCCTCGTACATTATGGAATCTGTGCTTTACCCCATGCCACCTAATTAATGGCCCACTATTTCAAAAACTCTTTTATTCAATTAGACTCTGCTTTCAATAAGATAAACACTCTTGCTATCAAAATCCTGGGAAACCAACATTTATAGGCTGCTTTCTTGCCAAAGCATCTGCTTTTCTGTTGCCTTTAGTCTTTCATTCTGTCCAGTCCTCATTTGGCTGTTTGATTCTGTAAAAATTGATTGCTAATTTTGGGGAGTAATATGAAAAGAGAGAGTTTCTCTGCCATCTTGTTACTCTGAGAACTACTTTCCCCTTAGTCTCTATACTAGAACACAAACTAAAGAGAATCATTTTATTATTATAGATTACAAAGAGCCACAGATGTTATTTAAAATGGGCCATTGACTGGGTTTCATATTCATCCCTATTACTCAAAGTACTGCCTTTTTTATGGGTTACCATTACTTCATTTTTTTGTTAGATCAGATTTTTAGGTGAAATACTAAAGACTTCTTTCTTTTTTCATTTGATCATATGCCTCTTCATTTGATGCAGAATTGTCTGCTAGGGATAATTGCATTCATGTCTGTTTAGCTAGATTCTTTGATAGTTATTATAGTTTATTTAACTTACTTTACAGACAATACTGAGAAGAAGAGCTTTTAAAAATTCTGTCCAGCATTCAAGGAGTCTGCCCCAAACTGGTTCAACTGTGAAACTGTTGGTTTTAAAATATTGTTAGTGAAAATAAAGAATAGAAAATACCCAATAATCTTTGGTGAAAAGTATTACTGTGGTGAATTAATTCATTCTTTCTGACTTATGAGTGGTATAATATACTGATACAATTTAAAAACAGATTTTACATTTATTTGGATGGGGAAGGAAGTTTTTATTGTAGATAGTATCTAACAGGAAAACCCGTTCAAGAAATGTTGACACATTCCCACATATAGGGAAAGGTTGTTGAAAAGGCTTAAGATTTCCTGAGTAAGACCTGAGTTTAGGTATTATTGGTACCGTTAACATTGGCTGAGTCACTTAACCTCTTATAATCTCTATTTCCTTTTATAGAAAATGGAAATATGAATAATAGTTATAACTACAAATGTTGCGAGGGTTGCGTCAGTTGACAGACGCAAGAGTTTTGTAAGTTGTAAAGCACGTTGCAGTTATTCGGCGGTTTCAACGATGCATTTCTGTTTAGCTGTATCTTCAGAAAGTCTTCCTTCTTCTTAGACTCTAACTTTCCTTCAGTAGAGGATTTCTTTTTCTTTAATTTTATAATTTGTTCTTGCAGCCTCAAATCCTGGAGGAGAGGGCAGTGTAGATTTTATTATGACTGTTGTGAATATTTGACCTTCTAAGGGCAGAGGAAAGATCTGCATATATTAACTTTCGAGGCCATGCTCTAATTCAGTTTTGTAGGAAACAATGTCATTTGACATTTCAACCTTTTCGCAGGACAGATAGTTGGGTATTTTCCAAGACAGCAAGAAGAACTTGAACTTTTTCTTCCACTTGACCATGTATATACAGGTAGAATTAATATAATGTCCATATTCTAGTTCATATTCATGTTGGGTCAGAATGATTCCAAAGAACAGAGCAAGGTCAGATTGAGAACTTTCAGAATCTTGACAGGTTGGTTTAACTAATCAATGCCTGTTGGAGTTCATGTTCATCTAGAATAGAGCAGGCGTTCTTAATCCTGGCTTAAAATGACCTTATAACATTTTTGCCTGTTTGGTTTCAATTCTTCATGGCTACTCTTGCTTAATTATCTCTGATGAAGTAAGGAAATTAACAGCAGCAGAACCCAGGTCTAAACATTCTGACTTAAATGATTTGGCATGGCTTTTCATTATCAAAAAACTTTTAAGCTCCCCAGGTGATTCTAAGTTACAGTTAGGCTGAGAACCACACATTTAGATATAAGTGTCAGTAAATTATCCACCAGTAGGTACATGCATACTGCTTTGGTATTTGGCTAGGTTAGATTCAGCTAGGCATGATTTTTGAGTGATCACTTAAACCAAGATTCCATAATAATGTAAAAGGCATGTTTTTGAGTTATAAATATTGACAGTAAAATTTTACATTTTCTTGCTCACTAATTTATCTAGTTTTTAATATTGGTGTTTCCATATGAAATATTAAACATGTGTCGCCAGGTTTTTAATTTAGAACAATGGATAAAATAAATTTCTTTTTTTTTTAAAAAAGATTTTATTTATTTACTTGACAGACAAAGATCACAAGTAGGCAGAGAGGCAGGAAGGGAAGCAGGCTCCCTGCCGAGCAGAGAGCCTGATGCAGGGCTCGATCCCAGGACCTAGGGATCATGACCTGAGCCAAAGGCAGAGGCTTTAACCCACTGAGCCACCCAGGCGCCCCGGATAAAATAAATTTCTGAAATGGTAAATATTGACAAATATGGAATCCATATACACAAAAGCTTTTGGGCACCAAGAGGAAAAGGAGTCCAAAGACCAAAATGTTTGAGGACTGCTGCTCTAATCTATTATTCTACTTTCTTTAGCACTCTATGTCTAACTAGAATTATCTTCTTTATTTGTGCATATATTGTGTGATTGTTCCTAATTAGAATACAAATATACAAAGTACAGTTTATTCACTGCTGGCCTTCAGTACCTAGAAGTGTCTGATACAAAACAGGTACTATGGGTTGAATTATGTACCCTAAACATTCATATGCTTAAGTTTTAATCCCTATTATCTCAGAATGTGACCTTATTTGGAAATCAGGTTGTTACAGGTGTAATTAGTTAAGATGACCTTGTACTGGAGAAAGGTCAGCCCCTAATTCAGTACGATTGGTGCCTTATAAAAAAGAGAAGTTTGTGCATAGACATACACACAGGGACTGAAGTTATGCTACCCCAAGCCAAGTTACTTAGAGAAGCAAGGAGAGAGGACTGGAAGGAATCCTGCTCTAGCACCTTCATGGGGAGTAGAGCCTTGCTGACATCTTGATTTCAGACTTCTGGCTTCCAGAACTGCAAGACAATAAGTTTCTGTTGTTCTAAGCCACCCAGTTTTTGGTACTTTATTATGGCAGCTCTAGGAAATTAATATAGTAGATATTCAATAAAAATTGGTTAGATGCATGAATCATCTACTGCTTCACATGTACTACAACATTTTCACAGCAATCTGATCAAGTAGTGCTGTTGTATTCTCCTTCTGCATGTGAGCATACTGAGGCTTAGAGAGATTAAATAACTCACCCAGGGTTACATCTCTCTGTCTCCTTAACTGGAGCTCCTAAGCTCTGAACTGGTGTCTGAAAGATACACCACATAATGAATGTTATATATGAAAACAGATGGTTGCCATGAATAAGCAGCAGAATGCACAGAAAGGCTACTCAACTTAGAAGCCCAGTATCTGGAATGTCATGTATTCAATTTCTTATTCAATTTAGCCTTCTTCACCCTGTAACTCTCAGCCTGACTCAGGCTCAAAATCTGCAGTGGGGAAAGAAGGCGTGGAGTCTGTCTTTGCTGTTTTCCACCTTGTCCTACTTATTTCCCAAGGTCAGGGGGAAGTCAGAAGAGGGAAAGGGGGAATAAAGAAAGGTCCTTCTTAGTGTAGTGGCCACATGACTTTGTAGCCTTCTGAGTGGCAGATGGGATATTACTTTTTGTTCTTTAGAGACCTGTATTATAGCATTGTTCCCTGCCAAAAGAAGATGCACCCTCTGGCTGACTCTGGTCTTGGTTCTTTCTGTTGGAATACCTAACCCTGGATGGTAATCAGTTGGGCATGACCCTTTGATGACAACTCCAGTCCTGCTACTTTCCTTGGCATTCATTCTGGCTCAAAGGAAACATTTGGCTCTTTTGTCCCACAAACTCTGAAAGTACAGGCTGCTCCCACTATAGCTCTCTCTTATCCTTTGCCATAAAAGGCAACAGTTCCTGCAACCTTCATACATTTGCATTCTTTCCAGACTAGAATCAGCCTCTAGATTCTGTGTCCTCCAAATTGCAGGGGTTGTATGTTAAGCCCTCTGAGAGGTTTTCCTGAAGCTTCCCACACTTGGCTTGAGTGGTTGTGGTGGGAAATATCCTGATACCTCTGGATTTTAAAGGGAGTCTTGTGATGTCCTTATAGATCAAATCTTGCTAGGAAGGTTATTATGACCAGAATACTAAAAATACTGGGTATAATACAAATGTCCACATTCCAATCAATGGATCATTTTAAGCAATTCAGCTGTTCTTACTAAACATCTACTATATGCCAGACACTGCCCTAGGATAAGAGACAGCCCCAATTCCTAAATTCATGTCCAACAAATTCCTTTGGACAGTAGCCTGGTGTGTATGTTAATGGACCTTGGGTGAGGACTAAAGGATGGGCATAGCAGTAGGAAGATAGACTGAGGAATTCTGTGGGTGTGTGTGCACTCACATAGCTATGCTGTCAGCCACTGGCTGGGCAATGGCCTTATCACAGGAATAAGTTCAGAGAGGCCAGTCTGAGTGGTTATCCCATGTTTCCATATGGAAACTTGAAGGGGTTCATATTGCAGCTGGAGTGATAGCCTAGTACAATGCAAGGGGGATATTTAATACTAGATTAGCAAATTGGACAAAACATTGTGCTAGCTTGGATGGTGTATCATAGAAAGGAAGTGTCATTAGGTAGATAGCTTGGGTCAGATCGTCTCTGTATGCATCTCAGCTCTATAATTTAGTGATGTGTGTGGCCTTGGACATACTCATTTAAACTCTTCAAGTTTTAGTTTCCTTACCTGCAAAACATACTCATTATGTTTAGCTAGCTAGATCTTGTTACCTTGTGCCATATATGGTTTGAATAAAAATATATTAAGCTTGGGGCATCTGGGTGGCTCAGTTGGTTAAGCAACTGCCTTCGACTCAGGTCATGATTCTGAAGTCCCAGGATCGAATCCTGCATTAGTCTGTCAGCCCAGTGGGGAGTCTGCTTCTCCCTCTGGCCCTCTCCTCCTCATACTCACTCTCTCTCTCTAATAAATAAAATCTTAAAAATAATAGGTAAAGGTCATAATCAGGGAAAATACAGATAAAGTGGGTAGTAAAGATTGGGGGGATATAAAATATAGAAGTATAATTCATATACTATATTACAAAAATAAGGCATATTAAGGGGTACCTAGTGGCCCAGTCAGGTAAGTGTCCGACTCTTCATTCCAGCCCAGGTCATGATATCAGAGTGTGAGATCGAACCCTGCATCGGGCTCTGTGGTGGTGTGGGGCCTGCTGAAGATTCTCTCTCTCCCTCTCCTTCTGTCCCTTGCCACCTCTAAAAAAGTGCTGAAAATGTTGGAAATAAATTTGAATTTGAATTATTAAAAATAATAATCATATTAAAATGCCTCATAAACTTCAATATTAATAATATTTATATTATTTTCTAGGTTCCAAATACTATCTATGAGTCACACACTCTCACTAAGTTAAGGTCATAAAGATGCCTAAAATTTATGCAGAATTTCTTAAATGAATATTATTGAAATATTGTGGAGATGATTTTTAGAATGGGAATCATACTCCGAGATCCAGAGTCTCAGAAGAATAAGCATAGATGTAGCTTCTGTTCTTTCTGAAGGTTTCTTTAGTTCATATTACATTTTCAGCAAAACTCTTTATTCTGGCTTCTCAGTAACTGAATAATTTGGTGCCTGCCAGACATGCCTTTACTAATCTTTAGGCCTGAAGGATATTAATCTCTTTCTAAAAGACATAACTCTTTTGCCCCCTTGCATACACACACACACACACACACACACACACACCCCTCCTCTTATGTGCAATTTGGTATGCTTAATACATTCTAGTGATCAAATAGGGAGTTCTTTAGTCAGTAGGAAATTGTCTAATTTGTCTCTGGAAGAAAAAAATCTTAATTACCTTTTAGAGAATTTGTTTACTTTTAAATGATATTAGACTGTGGGTAAAGTTTTCCTTTAGGGAGGTGCAAGACTTAATATGTTAAGAGCCTATTAAGAGCAGTGCATGATTTTCGCATTTATTCATTAGTTTATTCCACAAATATTTATTCATAGCCTACTAAATACCAGCCAGCATTCTAGGCACTAGGGATATATCAGTGATCAAAACAGAATGAAAAAAGCAAAAATATCTTATTGAGTTAACTCTTTATTTGGTCATCAGACTATAAATAAGATATATAAGTAAAATATCCAGTGCTAGGACCTAAGAAGAATAAAGCACAGGCAGGCAAATGAACCACTAGAGAAAGGGATGTTCAGTTTGGATAGGTGGTTGGGGAAGGTTTCAGGGAAGGTCTCACTGAGCCTGACTTGTCAACTGGCCTGTGGGACAGTCAGCCTCTGGCCTCTTCTGGGAGAGCAAGCTCAGAGACCTGGGGGTGGCAGTGGCCCTGGATTAGAGGGCTGGAGAGCACTCTTGTGGCTGGAACGGAGTGAGTGAGTATGAAAGTGGGAGGTAAAGTGACAGTTAATGGGGAATGAGGGGCAGTCATGGAGGCCTTGTAGGCCACAGTGAGGACATCAACTCTTACCTTGGGGCTGATGGGGAACCATTGGAGGGCTTTGAGTGGAGAAGTGATATGATCTCACAGTTTAGTGGGGTCACCCTCATTGTTATGCTGAGAATAGACTGCAAAGGTAGAAGTGGAGACCACTCAGATGGGTATTGGCAATAATCTAGGCAAGAGATGATAGTGGAGATTGTGAGAAATGGTCAAATTCTGGTTGTATGTTGAAGGTAGAGCCAACAGGATTTGCTGTGGGACTACTAGATGAAGAGGTGAGAAAAACAAGAGTTAGGGAGAATGGCTCTGGGGCTTTTGGTCTGAGGAACTAGAAGAACTAAAGTCTTGATGGGAAGCATCTTGGAGATATATGTCAACCTCTCTTCTCTCCACTCATCTCTCCACAGCTCCTACCACCACGTTGCCTCTTCTATTTTCTTCAGTTCTTTAATCTCATTCACAGATATCTTGCTCCTTCAAGCTCAGGGCCGTCACATTTCTTCCTGTGACATCTCATTTACCATCTTGTTTAGTTTTTCATTTTATTTTTGATTTGTACTTACTAAAGAGAAAGAAAGGCATAAAAACTCCCTAAGAGCTAAATATAATATGGTAAGAATTATGGCCTTTCAATTCAAAGGTCCTGTTTTCTTCTCTTCTTAATATATAACGAAGCCAAAAGATTGATGGACTAGTTATTAGGAAGTCTACATTATTGTTTAGGCTCTCTGATCTTGGGTAATAAGCAACCATTTTATGGACTTTAGTTTTGTCATCATTAAAACCCCAAAAAGGATATGTGGCTGGTGAGATCATTTGTGGAGCTGGTAAGTAGACGATTACATCTTCATCCCAGGCATTTCTTCTGGTCAGAAATAACATGGCTCCAAGAATGATACAGAATCTTTGGAGTTGGTTCATACTGATGAGATATCACTGATAATATATAAACAATTTATTAAATACCTAGTCTATTCGAGGCATGATATTAAATGCTACAGAGAATATTGAAGATGAGACATTTACGTTCTTTACCATAAACATCTAATCATAGTCATTTACACAACCAACCCACTGAAAGGTATCATGTGGTATGGTGTTGAAAGGTCAAAATGGAAGTGTAAAGATCAATTCTAACTAGAGAATGTCAATTAGAAAAGACTCAAGAAATTGGCATTTGAGTTTCATCTTGAAGAGTGAGATTTTTTTTTTTAAGAGTGAGATTTTTATAAGTAGAGATGAAAAAAAGATCATTAAGAAAGCTATAGTATGCTGATGGGAAGGTATGCTAACAGGTTTAGAGAATAGTGAATCATTTAGCTTAGATGTCAAGGATGTATTAGAAAGTCTCGAATGTTACCCAGAGGAAGGTAGCTTGGATGTCCAGGAAATGGCCAACCTCAGTATTGTTTCAGGCCTTCACACCTTGTTTCTACTCCTTACCATCACTGCCTGACCCTGCTCTGTTCCCTGCATTGTCTAATTAAGCTCTTTGAACAATGGAATCCTTCTATTGTAGATGACATTAATTTCACCTGGCTTTCTCCAGCTCTGTGTCTTGCTTTGTAGTATTGCTGTTCAATCCCAGATCTGCAGCCATAGGACATCTGGAAGCAATGGTTAGTGAACAGCTTTGTATATGAAATCTTTAGGCCATTTCTTAATCACCAGTGAGTTTAAGCTTTCACTATCCTATTAAATTTCCAGATACATTTGATTACCTTTTCTTTTATAACTTTGTTAATTAATTCTCCAATATTCTCTCCTTGTGTCATGAAGTCTAGAAACAATTCAGTGATTTACTAATTGCCTTTAACAATTCTATTAATCTTAAAATGTATAATATGAAGCACTGCCTTTGCTGTGTAAGTTTGGCATTGTAAAGATTTATGTAAGTTGTATCAATAACACAGGAGGAAATGTAGATACACATTTCATTCCTAAACAAAGAATATACATTGCTATTATTTAACCCAAATTGGACCTCTAGTGATCTTTGTGTATGTAATGTGACCCTCCATCAGGGAATTTTTAAGATATGGGGGTGTATGAGAATGGATGAGGAGTATCCTGTATCTTTCTTTTCACTAAATGCTCATAGAGATTTAACATTTCTCTTAATTATCAGTGTAGGCAATAAACTACATTCACTTTATCAATACTTGTGGATTTGTCACCAGTAGATATCATAGATTTTTTTGGCATATGATTGTTGCAGGTCTCTCAAAATGTCATTTATGTTCATCACTACTTTAAATTATTGTAGTTATTAAATCCACCATTAGATATGAGTGTTTAATAAGTTAAAGAAACATATTATTTCATTGTAATTTTTTATTTTAAAATGTTTTGATGTCTTTACTTATAACTGGTTTCTTTGTTCTTTGTGTTTTTTTTTATATACATTTAAAAATATTATTCTCAGAAGAGATCCACAGATCTCACCAGACTGTCAAAGGAGTCCTTGGCACACAAAAAATTATGAACTCTGCACTACATAGTGTTTTGAATTAGATCTAGAGTGATAGATAGATAGGCTATAAGATCAGACTTCCCCCTTTGCCACTCCTATTTTCATGAATAAGTGGATGGTCCAGAAGTAATGGACACTCTTAACATGTTGATAATATGGCTATAGCAAAGGATTGGGCATATTTTTCATAAAACCTCCTTTTCTGTTTAACTAAATGGCTATGCATTCAACCCAGATAGAAACTTTAAAAACCTGGCACAATCTTGGAAATGTTAATAGGTATATCATATTTAATATCATATTTTCTTTGTTGAGTATGTATTTAACAAAGAGGAAATGCTAACAAATTGTTTCTACAAAAAAGATTTATTGGTTTGTTGCTTGATTTGAATAGTTCCTCAAGTAACTATGCTTTGTTATTATGTATATGTATACCAATACATTTATATGTATAGGGCTATAGTTATATACATATACATGGATATACATAGATATCAAAATTTTATTTATTGTTTGGTGGAGTCATTTTTTTTATTAATGATAGGCTTTATAGCTAAGACTTAAAATGGGAATTTTCCATTGCCTTAAAGACTAATGTTTTCTATGTGTAAATTTCTCTGCTTCTTATCTATTGGGGTTTTAAAAAATTAATTTATAAAATTTCCACTAATTGTCTAGTTGTATTACTATGTCACATTGCAATTTAGTCATCAATTCCTCAAGTATTAGTATAAAAAATAAAATTTTGGATTTTAAAATTTACTTTTCAAATGAATTAGTTCTGGCAAAGATACTTGCTCTGTTTATATATTACACTATCTGTTTATCCTCTGACACATCACTTTTGATCATTTGCTGCAACTTCTGGTTGAGAGCAAGTTTCCTATTTTAGTTACTTTGTAAAGCTTTCTTGCACTAGGAAAAGGCAGAGGTGATTTATACCTTTTACATAGCCCTTCCAACAAATAGTCATTTAAAAGATTATTTGTTCATATGTTTTTTTCTATGCAAGTATTGAATAGACTTGGGTGTATCATCTATTATTATCTTGCTGTAATAGGTTTTATTCTATTCATGTATATTGGATGTCTCTAGTTGGATTGTGTTTCAAGTTACTTTCTATATATGTCTGTTATTTGGGTAGTCAGGTAACTGGACTGAGTCCCTGTGATTGGGTTCCATGGCATCATCTCTTGTGTAACAGCCTTTCCAGTGAAGGAGCTGCCAACGTGCCCTGGATCGGGCAGATGCTCAATAAATGCCAATTCACGACAAATAGCTATCTTATCAAAATGTTCCTACTTCATCTTCAAATCTCTTCTGATGTAGGTGCTGTTGAAACTTTATTTGGTCATGTAAGTTGCCATAATACACCCATTTTATGCTGTGTGATTTGGGCTATATATGGGATCAAGGCAACTTTATGTTTTGGAATTTCAGAAAGTCACCTTCAGTAAAAACATGGTATAATATCTGAGGTATATGTCACATTAGAAAATTTTACTGTACTTTGTCAAGCAGGCATCTCCAGCACCTGTCCACCATACTTAGCACTAATCTGAATGGGGAAATTGCTGTGTAGATCACCTGGGAGAATATTTAGGATATCGCTCAAGATATCCTTAATGTTCAAGGATATCTCTCAACAAAGACAGCATTTCCCATGACAATGTATTTTAAAGTTTGGTGTTGACCTAATAGGTTTTGGGTTTGTTACCTATGTATAACTAGGTAGTTTGCCAAGGTAGAGGTCTGTGGGTTGCAACTAACAATATACTGCATTTTCTACAGGTATTTTAAAGGCAGAGACCTAGTAAGGGGACCATAGAACTTTGAGTTTCTCCTCTTGTCTTTGAAAAGCTTATGCTACCGAAAAACTTTTTGTTTTGTTTTGTTTTGATTTTTGCTGTGCTGAAACTAAGTCCTAGAAGTTTACCGGGGAATTAAAACAAAATAGGTGGAAGGAAGAAAATCCATTGCAACAATGATGTAACTGGAGATTTCCTCCCTGTTAATTATTTCACATCCCTCCAGTCTTTCAGTTGTTACAGAGCCCCAACAAATGCCAGGCACTGTGCTAGGTTCTAGCGGGGTATAGAGATGAACAATATATAGTCCATGTCCTCAAGGAACTGACAAGCTATTTTGTAAAGAGCTAACTACAATATAGGACAGAATGAAATAAATACTAAATGGAGAGAGAAGAGGACAGATATCTATTGGCCACAACCTGTCCTAAGAGACTGCTTATATGACAGAGAACCATGTGTTCCTTGATGAATTGCTATAAAAATCCAGTGTTCGACTGAGAGGTTAAGAATATGCTGTGTTTGCCAACCAGGTTTGAGAGGGATCTATAATGAAATTCATTTAATGAGGCTCTCTGAAAGCAGAAGTGCTTTTACTAGAGGCAACTTCCACTTGTCTAGTCATTATTGTGGTTTGCTTATGAGTAAAGGGCTTTGTTGTAAACACATTCTTTTTCCCAAGGGCTCTTTTGACAATAGAAGGGGATTGCAATTCTCTCTGCAGGCCAAAAGAGGGCACTTGGAGCTCTCTGAATGGCTGTTACAAACAGCAGCAGGGCTGGCATTTGGCTCAGATTTGTCAGGATGTTTTCTGACTCCCATAGAATAGATCTTATTAAAATATAGTTTTGGAACCTGGACAAGATGTGGAACTTACGGATAGGTAAGCTCTGACTTTGGTCTTTTTTTTTTTTTCTTAAAAAAAATTTTTTTTTTAAAATTTATTCATTTGTCAGAGAGAGAGGGAGCACAGGCAGACAGAGTGGCAGGCAGAGGCAGAGGGAGAAGCAGGCTCCCTGCCGAGCAAGGAGCCCGATGTGGGACTCGATCCCAGGACGCTGGGATCATGACCTGAGCCGAAGGCAGCCGCTTAACCAACTGAGCCACCCAGGCGTCCCTGACTTTGGTCTTTTGAAACTGAAGACACGTATTTATTTAAGTACATCTAATATTAGTGATTTACAATCTTATTCCCTTTGTATATATAGAGCAGTAATATATTAGTCTCAAAAGGAGCCACTGCTTTGATAGCCACAGAATATAGCAGCAAAAGACTAATGTTTATATTCACCCTGAAAACTTACCTTTATAGATCTGTTGCCAAAACTCTGCCCATTTGTGCTTTATTTGGACATTCGATTATGGAAGCTTCACTCCTTCCTTTTATTTCCTTTAAAAGCCCTCCATTTTTCAGCTGGGAATGTTGGACTATTTTGAGGTGTAGAGGACTATAGTAGCTCATAAGATGGGGCTCTGAAGCTTGAAACTAACATTCTGAAGACTGGTTTGTGTAGCCAATATAAACATGACTGACCAACTTTGTTCACAATTGCAAGGATTAGTTATATTTTTGTTTTGCCTTTAAGGGCAATCCTGCCTAGAGGCCAGGATGAACTAGGAGATCTCTTGAGGTAAGATCAAGGACACTATAAGAATTTCCATTAATCCTTTAAAAACAAAATAATGAACTGGCCAGAACATGGATATGAATTGGGATTCTTGAGTTTTAGCCTCCATCCAAAGTAGAGTGAGCTGCAGAGAGATCTGAGAGCCTCATCAGTTTGCATTTTTAGTTGTCTTCCCAATTAAATGAAAAAAAAAATAGATTTGCCCTCATTCATTTGGACTTTTCCAGGAGGATTAATTTTCACAGAGGCGCTAACATAAAATCTTCAGGCATGTAAGGACCATTTGTTTCTTTTTTTATCTCTATCCTCAGTGACAAGCACAGTCTCTGGTGTATTGTAGTAACGGATAATGAATATTTGTTGAATGACTGAAGGAAGGAAATAAAAATGATACAATATTTTCTTAAGACAAGCATACGTTATTATTTGATACTCCATTGACAAAAATTTTCTAGTAACAGTGCTTACACCTTACATGTGTATACTGCTTAAGACCTTACAAATACCTTTTGTGTATATTATTTCAGGTGGATCCTCAGTTCTGTAATCGAAGAAACCATAGTTCTGAAATTTTAAACAGTTTTTAAGAGCAGATACAAGTAGGAGGACCATATAATTTATTGTTCAAATGAGGATGGTTTTGAGATTGAAAGGGAATAGGATTAATTATGTCACTTCAACAACACAAACTGGGCTCTTGTGGGAACATGAAGTGAGCACTTGTATCTGAGTCTTCTGACTCTGTTCAGTACACTATGCTCTCGGAGGTATAATTTCTACATCTTTACCTTGTCAGCATGGTCATAATAAATAATGGTCATGAGGCCTTGCAGGATCCTATAGTACCATATGAATCTTACAGAACTGAACTGTTTTCAACACGGTTTTGGTGTTAAGTGTATTTTTCTGTTTTATGATTCTTTAGAAATTGGCAAACTATTGAAGACTGAAATGCTTGGTTAGTTTAAGCACTCAGTATCCTTATTGCACCAAATAAAGTAGAGGGTTCTTTGTATCCCTTACATGTTCACAATAACATTTTGTATATGCCAAGGAGTTTGATAGTTTTCCCACTTTATAGATGAGGGAGATATATTTGTGATTTGTCCAGTATAATCAATCAGTCATCATGATTAGACTCAATTATAAACTCCTGTTTACACATAGCTTATTTCATGCAAAAATGTAAAAACCCTTTCTTCATGGATAGGTCGCTGTCCATAGGTTTTACATTTTCAGATTTTCACCATTTCTATTATATTTGTACTTGATAGCCCAGGTTCTCTTGTTTGTGCATATGTATGCTTCACATATTTGGTTTACATACAGAATTGAAAATATTTTGTGCTTTAATTACAGTGAAGGAGGTCAGGAGAGTTCCCAAGGATATAATAAAAATACTAATTTGGAGGGTAAAAATCATTAAGAATCATTAAGAATATTAAGTACCTGGACTTATGTTGGAGATCATGGGCCCCGCTATTCTATCATTCAGGCTTTATTTCTTTGAGTTGTTCATCTCCTTTTTACTTTAATTACAATTATCTGTTACTGTCTGAAAATAGTTACAGTGAATTGAGGGATGCTATAGTAACAACCTGAAATTTCCTATAGCTTATAACCACAAAGATTTAGTTTTGGCAAGTCCATCCGGGTTGACTGCTTCATGTTGTCATCACTAGGCTGAAGGCACAGCCGTTGTGGATATGTGGCCAGTTTTGTGGTACTAGGAAAGAAGAAATTGCCAGTCACACTCTGGCTCCAAAAGGCTTGTTTTGGAAGTGATACATGTTTCTCTTGCTTACCTGTATATATCCCAAGCAAGTCATATGGCCAAGGATGATGTCAGCAAGGTAGGGGTGGTGGTGGGGAACCACAAAGAGGGGAACTGGAGTATTTGACAGGTGAGTAATGCAGTGCAATCTCCCGTGGTCTCATTTAGTCTTAGCTGAGATGCTTTGTTTGACTCACATCTCACTTCAGAGAACCATTAGGATTCTTACTTCTTCTTATCATTTTTTCAATAAGAATCTGACTTTACAAAAATAGTTTGAGATGAAAAACTAGGAAATCCTCATCTTGCTAAATTTCAGTCCTGTTTGGCATGTCTCTTCTCCAATATTTCTTATCAAATAATAGGTGCAAATCATTTAGCTAGAGTACCAGCCTTACCTTAAGGGAAATTACAAAGCAATGGTTTAAAAACAAGTACAATGAATTAGCTATAAAAGAATACATATTTGAAATTCTAAACTCGAGGAAACTTTGTCTTATTGAGATCATCAGATGGTTTTGGGTTTTGAATTCTAGGTTTTCATATTATTAATTAAAAATGTGTATTTAAAAAAATCTCATTTCCTGAATCCAAGGAGTGTTGTTTTATTAACATTGCCTTATTATAGTATTTCATATTAAATTTTGTCTTTACCTTTGTCAACTCTGGATAAATTGTTCCAGGGTAGAGGAAATTAGGTGTTTGCTGACTGCCTTAATCTTATACTTCTTTTGGTAGAAGCAGAAACTGAGTTTGTGAACTGCTTTTGCCCTCTGAATGGTGGGGAAGTTCGCTGAGGTGCTTCCGACCAAGAAACACTGTGTTGGCTGCCAATGAAATTCAGAGAAGCCACCTGATTAAGTACAGATGGAACATGCTGGAGGGTGTCTACTTATGAGTCCCTGTGCACTCTTGGTTAGAAAGCCACACATTGGCCACTATGTGGAGGGAGAAAGAAGGAAAAAACCAGAACCCACAAGAGAGGTCGTTTGGTCTTCTCCCTCCAGTCCCTTTTACTGACAAGGCTTACCATTGTGGCATCTTGCAAAGGAGAATGTTTACAGGTCCACCTGCAATATCACAAAGCAAAGAAGGGTGTATTTTGAATTGAGAGGCAATAAGTTGGTAACTGGCACAGTGACTGTAGAATTCAGTGTTTAAACTAGAAAGCAAAGAGAGAGCAATTAATATTTACTGTGAGACAATAGTTGTATACTAGTACTGTCCTAGAAGAAACTAGAGACACATTTACCCTATGTGGGAACTAAGCCTGAGGGGTGAATAGAATCTGGGTAGGGAAGAGTAATGTCACTGAAAAACACTGTGGGTGCAGGGAACAGTGTGAATAAAGGAATGGGTGCTGGGGACATGGAATAGTCAGTATGTGGCATGGGAGAGAAACAAATATAAAGATGAAATAATGGTGATTTTTGAATGCTTTTTGAATAAAAGGCTTAACAGACTTGTTATCCTAATATTGAGGCCCATAAATTTGGAGTTAGTTTCTGTCAGGATGTGCATTTCCCTTTCTACCATTTCCATCTTCATGATTTGAACTACCTTTAGAGGCATTTGTTATACTCTCTACTATACTAAGAATTCAAGGCCTTCTGCAGAACTACAGTTGGGTTGCTAAAAAAACTGATCTGGTCTGTCAAAATTAGATGAAGGAAGCAAATTTGGTAGAGAATTTGCTTATTGTCAATCTTTCAATGTGATTTTGTTTTGTGAAATTTATGTGTTTAGATAGGAGAACATTAGAAAAAATGAAAAATTCACCTTTCTCCAGAATGTATGCAGTAATATATGGTATAATGCATACCAAAAAGAAGTCTGTGTAGCTTATTTTTCAAGTGTATGTGTGTATGCATATGTTAGATTGAGAGAATAAGATTATTCTTAGACTAAATTCTAAAACCATAAATATTAAGAGCTAATTGATTTTTCTCTATCTTCCTCCTTCATCACTGAATACAGCCCCCAGTAATAAGATCTCTTGTAAGAAGCCTGTTATTAAAATTCTTTGCACAAATGCTGAAGAAGTGGAGGCCCAGAAGTGTGAAGTGGTTTGCTCAAGTCACTAGTTAGTGGTAGAGGCCTTTTTTTTTTTTTTTTGGCTTTTTTAGGTTGATAGCCCTTCTATTCTAGTAGGTTCTCTTGCTTGTTTCTAAGCTCACAAAGAAATTATCAGAACTTCAGTATGTGGATTTCACATGTAAGTGAACATGGCCCCTGAGATATGCCTCTGGACATTTGCTTTCTAGATGAAGGGATACTGTATTGAATTTCCACATTTCAGGGCTGGCCCCACAAAGCATGTTTCTCCCCTCCTTGGTGCTCTCGGTTGACCAGCTCTTTTTCCTTTTATTTCTGGCCCAGGTCCCTCATATCTCAATTATTTTTTCCTCCTTTGTCAAAGGTCACAGGTTTGGGAATCGGGGACCATATTCCTTTGGAAGGCAGGGGGTCATCTTCCAGACACTAACAGATTTCCCATGTTGAGCCAGTTCTGTAGCCTGTAGGTCCCCATGCATGCCTCTCCACTCCACAGTATTTTCTGAGCCTCGGGTCCCTAAGCACCCTGGTCTAACTCTTGATATCTGGTAAACCATCTTGGAAAAGCTTATTCTGGAATTTCTGTACATCCCTATACACATTCCAGATAACAAATGAAAAGTATTTGGGAAAAAAAGAGAAATGAACAGTTCTCAAAAGTTTACTTTAGATTGATTTATTGGCTGACCTCTCTGTACCTTTCTAACAAACTTGCTATTAAAAACAGGCCCATCTATTCCAATTCACCACATGTGACCCCATTAAATTCATGGCCAGCTTTCCATTGTATGGAACTCCATAGAGATTTAGAGGCTTATTTCCAGCATTTAAGTTCCCTGGTAAAAACCAGTGACTTTAATGATAGCTGAACACAAGGGAAAAATACTTTTTAAACATCTCTGTTTAATAGATGATTATACAATGTTAAAAATTTGATTAAAATCAATTCTGTAGATATTTATAAAATATCTATCAGTGACAATTTTGAGTAGTGTCCATGCAGAAAGAACAGAAGTTGTGGTCAGCTTGCTTTCTTTCTTCCTTTTTTTTTTTTTTCTTTTTCCCTGATACTAGTCTTTCTTTCTGTGGGCACTCATTATTTCTGCCATGAAATAGTAAGTGAAACATTCATAGAAATCTGAGGAATTTATAGCCATCCCCATTTCCTTAAATCCTTGTTTCCCAAATTCTCTAAATAAGTCCATGGAAATTTGTAAAGCAGCTTTATTAACTGGGAAAATTTCAGTGAAAAACACAATAATGTTTAAAGAAAAAACAAATCTGGTTTGGCATATAATAGCTGTGTGATCTTGTCAGAAAGTCTTACTTTACAGAAGGTCCATGGTGTAAAAACTATAAATAAAGCAGCATCTCCAAAATTTTGAAAAGAGCCACACCACCCTTTCCTCCTGCCTGATTTAAAAATATGTGACAAAGTAAGAGAATTAGGAAAAAAAGTCTTCCCATACCCTGTCTGGCTAATTCAGACCAACTGGGAAAAATCACATGATGGACAACACATCAAAAATCTAGGCTGAAAACGGCCAAATCTATGAATAGCAGATATGGGAACCAGCCCAAGCCTTGTGTGTAGAAGGGTGACAGATAAAAATAGTGCCCTAAATTTTTCAAAGGTGATTTGAAACCTCCCAAGTATAGATGACCTTGCTACTGGAAATAAGATGACAAGGGCAAAGTTGAAATTGTGACTCCTTCAAGGGTCTGTAGACTTGAGCTAATGTTCAAGAAAGAAAGGCTGATTTCTCCCCCGTCATCAGCAAGCTGCACACAAGCACAGAACATTTCTTTTTCTCTGACAAATTCTTAATATATTTATTCTTCCCCTCTGCTTCTTTCAAGAAAGGAAGGCAGCAGCTCGGGATTGTGAGTTTTCAAAAGCATCGCATTTTCAGTTCCCTCCTGCTGATAAAAGCAATGTCCAGAAGACAGGAGGTAGGCTTAGTGCTGGGGGGAAAAGGAAAAAAAAAAATTTTTTTTTCTCACATCATAAACCTTTTTTTTCCCCCCTGGACATTTCTTCACTGTGCTTCTGCCTCCACACGGTGCTTGATATCGGGGGGTGTGGCTTGCAGCTACTGAAATAGAGAAGTTTTTAAAACTTGCTGGCCCCCATATCAACTAGGTACAAAGATAAAGGCCATATCATGTTTTTATTATTTCATGTTTTTGAGAAGGGAAGGAGTGCAGAAGGAAGTGAAGTTATTTTGAGTGTCCATTTCTGAAGTTCTTTGCATGTCTTCCATTCTCTGGTGTTGATTAAAATATCTTCACATGTCTCTAAGGCTCTCTAAGCTGGATGGGGGAGAGTTTGGTGACAGTGTGGAATACCATTAGTAAGATTTCTTTTGGTGACAGACAGATATAAATGTATCCATCTAATTCTCTACTCTCAGGTCTCTTTCTGCAGATGGATGTTAATAATTAGCAGTTGCATCTCCTCCTTCTTTATCAAATTGGATTCTCCATAAATTCATCATTTCCTTTTTATTTTCTCAAAGTAGCAGCAGCTCTGACAGCCTGCCTTTGTTCTTGTGTTTATAAATAATTTATAACACAGAAATATCTCTTCTTAGTCTTAAAACATAAACTAATGGAATAACACAACACACTGGGCCAAACTACCTTCTACTTGGGAAGAAAGAAAACCTCAGAGTTGGGGGAGAGCTTCATTCTTAACAAAGGGATGCTGAAGGTTGTATGGGAAAAAAAAATTTGTCCAGCTTAATTTAGTTTTTGGTTTTAATATTCTACCCCCCCTCCAGTTTCTAGCCATGTATAGGAGTTCTAGATAACACAAATTCTTTTGTGGTTTCCTTTCCAAATAGTATACCTTGTGTGATTTCCCAAATACACCATGCATTTCATTAAGCTATACAGAAAGGAAACAATTTTTCAATTAAAACATCCACAGATGCTAAAAACATACCATGGTACATTTATTCAACAACTTTATGCTCATAACCATGCACAATCTTTAAACACCAAAGGACAAGGATTTGGTCCAAATTAGCAATAAAATACAATGTGTTTGCCCTCTACTGGGTAGTAATGACTGTGTAGTTTTCCTTACATACCCAGTGGCCTTGTAGACAGCTTCATAACTGTTTCATGTAGTCACTAACACAGTGTTATAAACAAATATGGCTAGGATTTGTGCTAATTAAGGTAAATAGAATAATGTTGAATCCGTTTTTCTAAACTAAGATTTTCAGGAGAGGTGGTTTACAATTTTTACTTATATTGCTCTAGGCTTGCACATCACATCACAGGGGAGAGTTTATAAGTCATCATTTGAGGGACACCTGGGTGGCTCAGTTGGTTAAGTCATCATTTGATACCCTGGAAATATATTCAGGTTGTAGATAAATAACCCCGCCTAACAATGCTAATGCAGAATGTCTGGCATGTAATTTAGATAGGAATCTGAACACCTCCTTGCATCAGCTGTTAAGATTTTGCACTGAAGCAGAAATAACGTCTTATCTTCCATCTGGAAATGGGACATAGAATAGTGACACAAGTTATTTACAGAGTTACTGCAAAACAAGAGTGGTAACAGAGTAACTACAAAGCAACTCCCTGGGTTACTGCTGCAATATAATGCCAGATAAATAATCATGCCAGGGTAAATAAATTGGGAGATGCCCGATTTTATAGAGCATAAATGTAGCTTGCATTCCTATTGGGGTAGAACTTTTCCTTGCATGTTGATTTCTGAAGCTTCTTCCCAAGTCGGAGCTGACCCTGCAGAGCAACAATAATGTGCATAGAACTCTCATGCCATTTCTGTCTCTCAGGAAGTTGGGGGAGGAAGCCCTGTCCACTGCCAGCGTGGGGGCCTCTGTACAGTCCTGAAAGACAAACATACCTTTAGATTTAAATTGATTGAACGAAGGGACTGGGTTTGACTGGAAAGGAATTTGGCTGGTATTTCGGGTCAGGTCCTCTCTCATGGTCCCACTTGTCTTGCTCTTGGCAAATGATTTATTTTTCTCTTAAAAATGGGGTGGGATTAATATCCTGACTTGGGGCTTTGGAATGTTTTCTCCCCGGAAACAACAGCCAGCATTATTGGTCCGAGTGATTCAGGAATGAAGCATTAAGCGTAGATTTTTTTTTTTTTTTTTTTTTTTTTTTGTGGTACTGGGAGACAAAATAATTACTGGCTTGTACCACAGCCCAACAATTAAGAAGAAATGAAATCCTCTCTTTGGCTTAAAAACATTTCTACATAAGTACCGGGGCTCCTTCCCCCACAGTGGCCCACCCACAGGATATCATCTGGGCTCTGCCTTTATCTTTGGGGTCCTTCTGGGGCCAGAATATAGCAGTATAACTCAGAGAAAAATATTTTTTTATTCAAAGCAGAGAATATGAAATGTCCTAGAGTCAATCAGTCTCTCTCTCTCTCTCTCTTTCTCTCTTTTTTGGTCCCTTTTGAAAGTGACATAAGTAATTGACAGAATGTATATGTGGAGGTGGGATTGGGGAAAGATAAGGTGGGAGGAGGAGAGCATTGCGGACTTTGGGGTAGAGATTTCACCAGAGGAAAACACAGTTTTGACTTCAAAAGAGACAATTTACTGCAATTGAGAAAACTGAAGGGAAGAAGGAGAAAATCCCACAGAACTCAGTTAATAATCAATTTAATGATGGTCTGATGGGATCAGAGCACCTTCCAAAATTCTAGAATTTTCCTGTCTACAGTGTCATAACACAAAAAGGCAGAGCATTTGTTTCTCCATTCAGGTCCTTGTCATCTTGCTAATTCTGTACTTAGCTAAATGGCTGAAGATGTTTTGGTTTGTAAGGAAATTCTTATTCCCAGCTGCATTAAACTGCTATTATTAATTACCTCCTTTTGGCCTAACATTATGCCTTTATAACACACGTATTGTCAGGCGCTCTGCGATTATTGGAGGGCTATGCCATACACAAAGGCATTAAGCTTAAAACAATAGAGGCTGCTTATTTGATAGTAGAAGATGTCAGGTGGAGACAAGCACAGTTGGCTAGAACTGACTTGAAGCTCGTCATAAGGAAATAAGGGGCGAGGTGATCACAGCACAGCATTAACTGTGCGTGAGAGACACACAATTCTACATGGCAGCTTCCATCATGCATTTCTCACGGAAGAAGGGGGGAAATGGGCTCTGGGTAAATGATGGGTGAATACAGAATCAATTGTAGTGTATGACAAGACACTTTCTCTCTTTGTTTAATATATAAATCAGGAGCACTTATGAATTGATATTAATTAAAATAATGTATTTGCTTTCTTTCAACAGTAATGTCAGCCTTGTTAAAAAACGGAACACTAAATCTTCATTAGACTTGCGATATTAAAAAACTTGCATGAAATATGAATTAACATTTAACTTGTTGCTAGTTAGATTAAAGGGGAGAGAATGCAGTAGGCATTTAGCATTTTGGACAAAGGCAGAACTGGCTTTCCCAAACCCAGGAATAAGTTGATCTCCAGAAGCCACACTGATGAGGGAGGGAGTCATCCATCATTACCTTCTAACAGGAGTGACTGCAGCCCGAGTGGAATTACTAAATGCTCTCGCATCCATGGTATTAAGTTTGTATCAAAAGGCTAAAGCATGATGAATCAACAAAACGTCTGAACGTGAAAATTCAGTTTGTAAAGGTCCTTAGAATTTTTTTGGTACATATTTGGGGGCATAAGCAAAATAGCAGTCTTGATTTTAGAAGAAAGCATATATACATTTCACTTTTCTATCATCTTTTCCACACGGAAAAATTATGAAAAGCTCAAAGTGCTGTTACTTAGCTATGTTAAATTTTGGAAATCTGTGACTACCAGAGGGGAACAGGTGGGTAAAAGCCTTTTTGTTTGTTCTATTCAGATGGATGGATATTTGATGACTTCTGATCTTCATTGCACCGGTGGCCTGAAATTAGAACAGATGTAATTGGAATGACCAGGGTGAGACCTCGCATTCAAAAATACATTATGAAACTCCAATGATCATATTGGCAATGTGTTGTCTTAGGTGCAAGCTGCTCATAAATGCGCTTGCTTATGAAATACACCATCGAACTTATAATTACATTCCACCTGGATTTATACATTTGGAAAATGTGATTGAATTTTAGACTGCTCTCTGGGGGTGACGTACATGCACAGAGAAACCACAAGGTGGTGGTATGGTGTCACCGTATTTTTTAAGAACAACAAGAAAAGGGGGTTTGTTTAATGAGCTTGCACTCACAAGCCTGCTCATCTAGTGAACTGTGACTTTTCAAATACCAACCTATTAATGTCAAAGGCAATACTGAAGGGAACAGTTCTGTTTGATTTAAAAAATACAGACAATGTGAAGTCCACTATGGCCCAGTATCTATCACCTATGGGGCTCCATTCATGCCTAATGCTTTATTCAAGCTAAGACCTAGTTTTTATATATCAGATTAATACATATCTACAGCTTTGCACCTTTCTAGTTTGATTTTTTTATCATTAGGGCTCACCGGGGCCATTTTCATTCCCTTACTATAGCATCTGCAAGCAGGTGGATTAGAGATAACTCTCATTGTGCTTTGTTTTTCTCCCGACACTGTCATTAATCATTCCTTAAGCCACACTTCAACTTCTAGTAATCAGGACTGGCTGCTCCTGAGCTGCACAAGAATTGCCTCTCACAGTGTAATATGGAATTGGAAGCGAATGGCTGAGGCCAGACGCCTCTTCTGCATTCCCCATCTATCTCATCATTTAGGTATTTATCCATCTCGGGCTTGTACGGAGAGCACCTCTCTCCTTCCCATGAGGACGCAGATTGCAACAGAGGCTCAGATTTGTTACCAGGCTTTGGGCTTTGATTGTCCTCTTATAAGTTCGGGATTAAAGTGAAATTTCCCACAGGGCTATGCAGGATTTGCTAGCATTTAACTGTTTAACCTGGCTGTTTGTGAATGAGAATCCTGTGGTCAACTATTCCGTAGAGAATACTATGGAAAGCCGAGCCTGAGTGGTACACATTCCGGTATGTGCCTGTGAAGACGGGCACAGTTGATTCCAATTAACTTCATACCTGGTATCAGTTGTTTTCATGTACACAGAGAACAGTGATCCCAAGGCAAAAAGCAACCCAAAGCGTTCCCTTTTATGAAATATAGATGTCAGTTTTAAATAAATGCAAATCTGCTCCCTCAAAATTATGATTTCCACTTGCGCTTTTCACACTGATTAGAGAATTAATCAGTCTTGTGTTGGGTTGTTTTTTATTTTGTGTGGGTATTTTACATTCTCTAATTTGTTTACCAGTTCTAATCTAACAACATTGATTCTTTATTCGACATACCTTTGGATATGACTGAAACAGAAACAGAGTTGTGAATTTTTTTACACTTATTTTATTCACAATGATAAACATGTACTTAGAATGTCTTCGGTTAGATATAGAACTTGAACAGATACAGCTTCCTAATTCTTTGTTATTCCTGAAGAGGAAAATTCTTCTAATGTGCTTTTCATTCCCCATAGCAAAGCAGTGTGGAACTGGGGCAAGGATTACTCAAAAATCAAGTCTATATTATCTACTTTTGTTGTTGTTTTTTTAGATTTGTGTCTACTGAAGGAAAGACTTTAAAAGAAGTCAAAATCATTCTGTTCCCTAGTATTAAGGGGGTTGTATGGCCACCCACTGTACTTACTCTATTTAATGGGAATATGTTTTTTAAGTACCTGAAAGGATAGTACTGATTTTGTGTGCCTCATCAAAAGAAGAAGAACAAGGAGGCAACAGAAATATAGAATTTAGCAAACCGTTCAAACCTTAAGGGGAAGCCTATCGTTTGCAAGAAAACCAGCCAAATCATTAAACCTTTTTTCTTCCACAAATCCTCCATCATATTTTTTTTAACCTTAATTTGCAATGTTTAAAAAAAATGAAATACTTAAGCAGAAATAACTTTTTAAAAACCCTATATTTTAAAAAGGTGGTTACATTTGATTGAAACATTAAACAAAAAACAGTTTCAAGCATCTCACTGGAAATCCTTTTGCAAAGGCTAGTGTAGGTGGCAAATTGATCATTGTGGGTGAGTAAAGGAATGGGAGGCTACAGCAGTCTGTGGGCTAATTTATTTGCGGCGTTTGAGTCAGACACCCTCTTATTAGGGAACAGCTTTCAAAGCAGTTGTGATGGACACTGATCTTGAGCCTGGTAAGAGCTTTGCTTGGGGTTATAAAACAACAACACTGCAGGGTTTGGTACTAAATATCCTTAACCCCATTTATAATATCTCAGAGAATTAAGGAGACACTGAGTTAGGAGTACATGGGGGAAGAGTTCTCTCTCTGTCTCTGTCTTAAGTGCAAGAGAAATCTCCAGAGTCACATGAGTAATTTTCAGCTGTGTATTATGCTCCTGAAGTAACCTCTTCATTCCCATTGTTTTAGTGTGAAATCATTTCCTCGGGAGATAATTAGAGTTGCTCCATTTATTACATTAAATGATTAGCATGCACTTGAAATGATCCAGTGTATTTTCCTTTATTGCTGATGACTCTTAAATATGGGCCTCTATTCGTAATGGATAAATTAAGGTTGTCTTGGCTCTTTGTAGCCGACAGTGTAGCCAAACAAGAGAGACTTTCTTTTCCAAACATAGGCCAGGTGTGCAGTGGCTGAGGTCTAGGTCTGAAGAGATTCTATTCATATGGATGTCCCACCTGGTTCAACAAAGAGCTCGATAACACTGCTTAAAGGGTTTCTCTCCCAACCCCCTTAATAAAAATGCTTTTAATGACAGTACTTTATCTGGCATTACTCATCCTATGTGTGGAGTAAGTAAGTTTAACATAAAGTGACCCAAGATCGCATTTCAAAAAAGTACCTCACAGGAAAGGCATGCACATTATCTGAGTAAGCAATATGACCTACAAAGCCATGGAAAAATGATATTTTAAGAATTACCAAATATAGATTTCATTTGAATGCAAGTGCTTCTTGCTCTCTTTGAACTAGCCTGGTCGTGTAGCTGACAGAGACATCTTAAAAAGCCACTGGAAAGTTTGGATCAAGTCGACATGGCATGTTAAATCAGCACCATTGCATAAATATAGAAGTGGGGAAGAAATTGGTGCATTTTGTAGTCGATTTTACATACTCAGATTTTCAGTAAATGATCATAAGTTGGAAAATTTAAGCATGCTGTTAGAGAAATTTAAACGAGTATTTAGCTAAAAGATGTAAACATGCACAGACATGAGGACTAACCCTGATTAGGATTTAAACAGTTTCAGATTTGTCCATTCTGACTAAATAGGTGTTAATATTTAATAAATTTCATCATAAGAGACAGAAATTTCTTTATAAGAGACAGAATTTTACTTAGTAGGAAGAAGAATTTCAAAGGAAATTAAAAAAAATCCAATAAACTTCAAATAGTTTTTATATATTTTGAGGATGAGATTATTTTTTCTCCCACCTAGACATGATTCAGAACTCTTTCATTTTGTCTTTATTGATTTGTTTATGTACTTACTGTGTTCTAATAGCATTGTTATTTACAAGAAAACACAGAATTACTGTGGGAGATTTATAATGCATGGCAATAGCTGGAGAATTAAAAAAAAGAAGAAAAGAGGCGTGGGGTATGAGGTCAAGACTAGGTAGCTTTACGTTTTGGCAACAGTGATCCCTTCTCTTCAGGAGGAGGGAGGCCATTTGGATTCCTTACCCTGTTTTCTCAGGTATAGTGATTAGAAGAACAAGTTACCAGAAATCAGGTATTCCCTTAGCAAGTGTGAAGAGGAATTTAATACTTCTCTCATATAACTTGTTTACTATTCCTCTCTTACAATTCATATTCCAGGAATGATCACATAAATTCTCTGTAAACAGTAGCTAGGATTTTACTATCACACAGCCAAATAAAAAACACTTGTGGAAAAGTTCTTTGTATCCGAACTATGATCTTGAGAAGGGAGGCCTGTCAGTACTTAGTCAAACCATACTTTATGTTCTTTCTTGTACTAGAGCAAGAAAAACACCAGATTCTTTATTTGCGCTTTAAGAATTTCTTATTCAGCGACATTTAAATGTAATAAATTTAAAGTGATAACGTTCTGGTTAAATATCTAAATAACCTTAAATAATCTTGGTATATTCCTAGTCATTTAGACAGTTGAAAACTTTGCATATTTAATCGTTTGCATAATAGCAAAGTGCTACTGGGTTCTGACTGAGGCACGCTGACTTTGGGAAAATGTGATTTCCGAAGATCCTCTGTATAATGACATTCTCTCTGCTTACATTCCACATTGCCTACCCGAAACGGCCTCCTACTAACATTTACTCAGATGGGGCACATCGTTGTAGGAGAGCAGAGAGTTTTCTAGATCATCTAGTCATGTTTTATGGAAAGAGTGATCAAGATCCACAGGTATGCAGGGATTTGTCTCGACACACACAGTGGTAATGTTAGAACTTCTACCAGCCCCTAACTCTATGTTCAGTGCTTTTTCTACTTCCACAGAAAAACAGAATCCAACAGAAAAATATCTGAAATGCCTCCTTCAGCTTCCATTCCTAGTGGGAAATGTTATTTACAAATAGGGAATTGGGAGCAATCCAGTATAATTAGGCATGATCCTTATTGATGACTCTTGCTACCAAATATGATTTTAATCCTATGCAACACAGATTTTATTTAAATTATTTTAAGTGGATAATGGCCAAATTATATTAACCTTTAGCTAACCAGACCAAAGGATCTTTGGAAGATGGCAAATTCAATTAATACAAAGGCGTTGGCAGTCTATTTATAGTGAACGTATTTTTAATTTCTTTGAGAACTTCTGAGAGTACTGTCAATGCATGGCTTTCTGAATTGGAGGAGACATATTATCCTGAAAGAGTACTGTAATGTTGTTTAGCTCTGACAGGAGAATTCTCAGGGTAAAGATGCTTGAAAGTCTTTATCAGTGCCCTTATAAGAGAAATGATCCACTTGCAAATGATGGAGATGGAGGATAGGTTTAAATTGTACTTTCTTTTTATAACTTTGTGAATTTCTTTTTAGTGTATGTCTCTTTCAAAAGATGAAGTTATAACGGTACTAATACTAGTGGTGTGGAAGGTTACAATGGCTGAACACCATCTTTCTCAAACATTTATTCCATTTAAACAAAATACCTGATAGCATTTCCATTATTCACAAGAAATCACACAATATAATGGTTTCTAGCACTCCTTTTGTAATAGCTTATTTAAATACTTGGGGCTGCAATTCAGATTTCCACTTTGTTCAGACTTCACAGAAATACTTTATTCAATTGATCACATTTTTATTCTTTATTGTACTCTAAATCGCCTTTGGTTTCTTAGAACACCAGAAATAAAAATCAAATCTCTAGTCATGTAAAATAAAAAATTCTTCCCTGTGCATTTACTTAAAGACAAAGTAAAAACAAAAACCAAACCAAACCAAACCAAGTAATAAATAAAAAAAAAGAAAGAAAAAATACTTCCCAACCAATAATTTAGCAACAATTAAGGTGTATTATGTAAGAGGGGGACAGCTATGTTCTATGGATTGTTTTATATTTTAGAAATTTGATAGGCTTTTCTTGGGTGGAAATTTTATTTCAGCAGTCTTTGTGATATTAGACATTTGTGAAGACAACCAGAAACCTCAGCTGATGCTTTTAGTGATTGATTGAATCAGATTGAAGATAACCCTACCCCCCAAAATAAATCTCATAAATATACATGAAATCACAAAACTGGCTAAAGTCTTAACTTTTAATAAGCCTGTGTTTCAGCAGTGTTTTAAATTTAAAGAAGAATGACTGTAGCCACTCCAGTTGACACATCAGGGTGGCATAACTTCTCTTTATAAGAAACTTTATCCCAGAATGTATCCTAGAAAAACCTTGAAAGCACTTCAGGGTACTTGTAGAGAAAAAAAGAGAAATAAGGCTAAAAAACTCAATGGTAACATATGTTAAGTTTATTTCAAAAAATTCTCGTAATCTTGCCTTTATGCAAATAAGAGAAAGTCTGTTAAAATTAATCCATAGAACAAGGGCAGTTCAATTACCACAACGAAGGTGACATGAGCCGCCAAGAGAAAGGAATCCTGGTACAGTTTGCTTTTTTCTCTGGGTCCCTCCCAGGTAAAAATGAAGCACCTATAGTGGCATATGGGATATTTGACTTTATTATGATAGTGCTGCAACCCCTAAAGGAAAGATTCATGGAAACACACCAGTGTGTGTCTTGATATAATAGAAGTAAAAGACTCCACTGTTACAATAGATAATTTAACTATGCAAATACAGACCTAGGTATGGAGTGATTTATCCATTTGCAATAGCTTGAAATTCTTTGAGAGGATTTTAAAAGACTTTATTGTCTAAAAATGAATATTTATAATGCTTTAAGGACAGTGGTTACTTAACAGCTAGCTGTAATGTTTGGAATCAATAAAGAATGAAATGAAAAAACGTATTTAGAAAAACTTCCAAGTGGTTTTGGGAGAGATTCTGTGAAGACATGCATCAAATTACTTGAATTGATATAACTCCTCTTAGAATATGATACCTGCATGTATATTTCTCATATATATGTGTGTATATATACATAAAACCTATACATTGAGTTTTATTCAGATATCCTCAATGGCAACTAAGGTACTTTCCTATTTATTGTTCATTTTCCTTTAGTCCCAGGAAACGAAAATACTTCTTTTAAGATCATGTGAAAATGTTTTTATATATTGAAACAGAAACATCAAAATTCATTAAGAACAAAGCTCTGGCATATTAATCTGTCTGCCAGTTCTCAGCTTAGTGTGAATTCATCTGTTTGTAAGTCTTGAAAGTAGATATCAAAATAGAAATGCTCAGTAATGATTTTGGTAGTATTAACCAATTTGCCTTTTATTAAAAGCAAAATGCTTGATAATCTTGTGATATCTGTGATCTGAGTAAACTGATCAGTAAATTAGAAAAGCAGTTTTCCTTCCCACATTTTATCCTAAATCTATATGAAGAAGCATCCATTACTTGGAAAGTTTCAAATGTTACTTGATTTATATACACTTGAAAGAAAGATTTCCCCTTGAAACAACAAGGACGAAATGTCCAAAGACATGGTAAATATATAGTTTCTTAATTGCAAAGCCAAAATAGATTACACACAGCCTTGCAAAAATCTAAGACATCTGCTTTGTTTGAGGCAAGAAGAAAGACATCTGGGGGCTTGAATGTTTCTTTGTGACCTGCTCCAGTGTGAGTAACCTTGTAGTTAACTAGGCATTTAGTCAGGTCCCAGAAAGATCATTGCCTGGACTTTGCCTCAGAGGCTGATGGGGACCCAGGCCAAAGCTGAAATGTCATACCCAAAAGATCACTGAAGCCAGGCAGTCGGGATGGAAGTGTCATAACTGGGGCATTGTAATACCAGCCATCAACCATCTCTCCCTTTCTGGCAGTCACAAACCTACACACATGAGATAATCGATGGGGGAAAAAAAAAAATTTTTTTTTAATCTAAAAATAAAAATGTCACTACCAAATCTTCTAGAATCATTTTGTTTTCTGACTAATTTGTAATTCTATTATTATTTTCAAATCTCCTTAAATGCTAGGGTCTTTTGTTATGCAGGAAACCTCTGGTGATTTCATATGGCATTGATGGAATAAATTCACATTTAAAAAATTCCAATTATGGGCTTCTGCAATTACATTTGACTTCTCTAACTGCAAAGAAGCCACAATAAAGTAGCTCTTCTGCTGTTTGGTTATATTCCTGGGTCATGTTAATGTGTGTTCAGTGTAGCACAAAGTGGTTTATTTGTTCAAAGCTGTCTCCTTGATGTTTGGGTTCGCTTGTTCATCGGCCAAAATGAGCACCCTTCCCCTGGTGTTCCTGTTCCCTGCGTGATTGTAACGGAGTCCAGATGCAATACGGGTGCTTCTGCTGCTGGACAAAAAAAAAATCTAAACCCCCAAACTGCTCGAGAGTTGTTGATAAATCTTTCCATTGGAATTATACTTGTCTAAATGGCAGAGATGCAAGATTCACTTTTTATTCAGTATTTGAATGTGTGGACGGCACATTTAATTGCTCCCCATAGGCAGGAATTTGGCAGCGAGAAAGCAGTGCGTTTTAATCGGTCTGTCTAGCTATATTTTAAAACACCCCTTACCACAGTGCCTGCATATTTGTGTTGGCATTAACAGAACAAAAATGTATATTGTACTTGAAAGGTGTTTTGATGGTAGGTAAACACATTTATTTTTCACCTGATTCTGTTTTCTGTACTTACTATGCCAAAAAGGCAGCCGAGAGGATGGTGCTTGGATTAGGAGGAACTAAAAACTGACGGTTTTATTTCTCTAATACTGCCTCTAGAATATGGGTTCATTTAATTAAGCTACTAAATGCTCTATGGTGGAGTTTAGAAAACAGACCCAAGAGTAGAAAAGAGAGGTTTTTGTATTTAGCTAGCAAAGCAGCTGCAAATGAGCTAATGAACCAGGTGCTTTACTTTAAAAATATTTGATTTCCTTGATTAAAAGAGTGATTCTCTTTATATGTTTATCATCGCTCTTTATGAAAAGTATGAATATAACATGTGGCTAATTCTCCAGTGTATAGAAACATAGTATCAGTAGCTGGACTACAGATTTTCATAAGCACCACAATATTGAAATTCAGTGTTGTTTTATGAACAAGATTAAGAATAGTTAAATTGGAAAACTTTTTGTATTCCTTTGGGGAAACTACTTTTTTCTGATCTCTCTCTTATATCATAGAAAAACCTCTTTCACTGTACAAGTGCCCTGATATTCAAATATCTTACTTTTGACATCTCTCAGGTCGTAAATTGTTTCTTTTTTCAAAATAGCATCTCACTTGTATCCTGCACTTTACTTTGAAAGCTCCTTCTCATGCTTGTCTTGTTTTGAAATAACATGGTTTCTAGAGGCAGGCAAACTGAGTTGTGGTAGAGGGCCTTCTCCTTACTCGTACTAGCTCCTAGACACACTTAACTCTCCTGTAGCCAGCCTTTTTCCAATGACCTTATCTGGCCACTTGCCTTCAAGGCAACTGTTGTCTCCTTCCCTGAAATGACATAACATTTGTTAGTTTGCATCAATTAAAAAAAAAAGTCAGTAGTATGTAATAGCAGAAAACGAAGTTTTCTGCTTTGTCAGGAAATTAACAATGTACCAAAATAAAAATAAGCTAACAGCCTGCTGTATAAGGAGATTCTGGAAGCAAGCAAAATTGAGGCTGCTGCCTTGACAGTTGAGAGAGCAGATTATTGAGGAAGGGTGGTGGAGGGAGGATTTTTCTGTAAATTTAAAGAATTTCTCCCAATTATGTCTCTGAAAAGAATACTTTTCTAATGTTTAAGAGCAGTATCCTCTATTACCACACTTATTATAGCGAAATGTAGGAATGCATGAGTGGTGGGTGTTTTGTTGTGACATCTGAACTATTTGTAAATATTGTTCACAGCTTTCTTAGCATATTTTAGCAAGGCAACATTTCAGGAAAGTATAATTTATTGCACATGATATAGATGGTGAGCTTCCCAATCCATTTGTTGTAGATGTGTTTGCACAAAAGAAAACTGACACCAGGCATATTAGATTAAAGTAGCAGATTTCTGTCTTTGGGTCTGGAGTCCCTGTAGCGGTTGCTCTGCCTTTCTAAAAACATCAGTGAGGCCAAGAGATCCGTCCGAAACAATGTAGTGCCAGCACTGTTGGGGAGAGTACATTTTTCTCTATTAATGTACCATGTCTGCTTGTTTCTATTTATGTGTGTGTGTGTGTGTATGCACCTATGTTTGTATGCTTGCACGTGTACGTATGTGTACATCTCTGTGTGTATGCATGTATGCATGCGTGTGTGTACACGTGTGTGTGTGTATGTATATATTTTTGCCCAGGCAAGCTTCTATGATTGTGGCATGCAACCTCAACTCCACTTTGCATGGTGTTTTCTTTTTTCATTTCTCACATGAAAAATATATATATATACAGACTTTTGCCTATGATGCCTTATTTGACTTTGTCTTACTCTTTTAAATTTTCCTCAAAGAGAGAGAAAGGTCTCAGGAAGTGCTAAGGTGCTCTCTTTTTCTCTCTCTTCCTGGCCCACTTTAAGTGACAAGGAAAACAAGTTCTAGTTTAGCTAGTTTGTTTGTCTTTTAAGCTGTCGTATTTTTTGGAAGAAAAAAGAGTTGGGACTATTTTGAAAAGTGGCTTTGTTTTCAGAATACAAGTGAATTATTTGGAAAGTAAAGCCTGTTTGTTTTCAGTAAAGGAAGTCTTGGCAAACTTGATCCCCCTCCCCTCCTTTTCTTTTCCTCCTTCTCCTTGTACAATGGGGAATTATTAGCTCAACTTCACTTGAAAAGCCACAATTATTGAGTGCCTACTATGTTTCAGGCCTGTAATATTAACTTTACTGTAGTTCTGTGAGGTAAGTGAGATTAGCCCCATTTTACAGAGGTGGAAACTGAGACTGAAGGAGTGAAAAAAACTTGTCGAAGAGCCCACAGCTGGTCAGAGGCATGTCAGGGTGTGAATTTGAGGTTGTTGGACTTCAGAGCTGATGCCCTTTTCCTCTACCACATGCCTTTGAAGTAAAGGTAAATGTAGCATTTATTTTTATGGTGGAGCAGTTACCAGCCATGCCTGTGAATCAGAATCAGCTCTGTGGAATGTTTAAAAAAAAATTCAAATGCTTGGTTTCTACTCCTGAAAATCTCATTCAGTAGATTTAGGGTGAGAAACTGGCATCCATCTTTTTTCAAACTCCACAAGTTTCTGATGCCCAGCATTAAGAGCCACAGGCATAGAGTGTCCCCCCTCTCTCCCAGATAGTAATAAGACAGTTCTGATAACACAGAGGACATTTGTGTTAAGTTGGCCCCAGATGCAGTCAGTATTTGTTGGTTCTTAATGGAGCTGATACACTGTTCCATCCAAGTTTCCATTATTTTTTATTTGTTTTTTTGGAATAGATAATCCCGAATGGCCACTGATAAATTCTGGTAGAATGGCAGGTGGTATTGTTTTTGGAGGCATTTTAATCTGTTAAGGATAATAACCAGCACAAGCAAAATGGTGACCTGTGGGTTGAGGGCACATACCAAATCACTCATTACAGAAGTAACTTTGCAATTTCCTTAGCTGTGGATATTTGTTTAACTTTTATCATTCTTAGAGATTTTGAGAGTCCATACCTGATTCTCAATGGCATCAATATCAGTCTTAGGAGCCCTGGGTGAGAAAGCCTTGTTTGCCTACTAGTAAATTCAGATGTGCTATTCAGTTCGCTAATTTCATGTAATATATATTTTTAAAACATTTGAGTAATTTCTACATCCAGCATAGGGCTTGAATTCATGACCCTGAGATCAGGGGTCACATGCTCTTCAGACTGAGCCATCCAGGCACCCCAATTTCATATAATGTTAAAATGGAGACCAACGAGAGCCCCTCTTCAAACTGCCTAGAAGTCTTGTGCATAGCGTACAGTATGCATTACTAAATTATACACAGAATAGCACCATTCATGCCCTCTTTACACCTGCTTCTGGCATTGAACCATCATAAATGCTATAGTGTACCTCTGTAATGAATTTTCTGAAAATAAGCTAAAATACTTCTTTTCTACAGTCTTTCAGCTAATGGCTTGTGCCAATAAATTGACTACCATGTAGAAACCAGCAGGATATGAAAATGTTCAGCTTATGGCCTACTAAAACTGGAAAAATGACACATATTGCTGATTTCATTTACCTGAGAGCACCTCCCAAGTCTCACAAACCATTTGCAGGCATTTTGCCATCAATGAATATAACTGATCTCACGAGGATTACCCAAATAACAATGCAGAAAAACATCTTTAGGGAAATCTGATCTCAGCCCCAAAGTCTATTTACCAAGCATTATTGAAATTAAATTAAAATGGAAGTATTTTTAAAAAGTCAATAGCCCAGGAGAGGAGAAAGGAGTTGAGGGAAATTGGGGGGGAGATGAACCATGAGAGACTATGGACTCTGAAAAATAACCTGAGGGTTTTGAAGGGGCGGGGGGTGGGAGGTTGGGGGAGCCTGGTGGTGGGTATAGTGGAGGGCACGCATTGCATGGAGCACTGGGTGTGGTGTAAAACTATGAATTCTGTTACGCTGAAAAGAAAAAAAAAAAGTCAATAGCCCAAAGGTCCTGTTCCTAGTCTGATATATGTACTTGCCGTCTTATAAAATAAAATTTGCTCTTTTATAAAATATTCCTGGCATTTTCAGATGACATGCTTGTATACATTCTCTACACATATCTTAGTTAAAAACACTATTCAGTGAGTTTTTACAATGAAAATGTTCCATCCCTCTCTTTACCTCCTTTCGCTGGTGCCTCTCACCCCCTACCTGCCCAGAAACAAAGGCATAAGTGCTGAAGCAGCCGAGACACATCTATCTCTGTAACAGAGAAGCAAGTGATTCTGTATAACTGTCCCTAATGGTACCAGCATGCTCTCTGCCTGGCTGAACCTAGCAAAGACCCAGTGATTCATGGATGACTTGCAAACGTTCCCTCTTGCTCTCTAAGTGAAAACATATGTTGAAAAAGACCCTTAGTTTATATATTAAGTATAAGCAGCAAAGGTGTGCTGTCTTAATTTTCAGTCTAACCCTCAAGACATCCTCCATGGCATCAGTATTAAAGCAGGAACCAGGACTACATTTTCCTACTTGATAATAAGCTATGGAAGTTGCATGGGGTCGAGTCTCTAGGAAATCCCCTCTTTCTTTGAAAAAATGTCATTGGTGAGATAGGAGATTGGCATCACAATGAGCAAAATATAGTGCGGGCTGATACGCATTGTCAGGTAGAATTTGGTTTGAGACACTGACTTTTGTCTGCGTGGTGTCTCCGTTCCAAAGAAGATGGAAGATGCAAAATTGCAAGTTTCCCGTCTCTGGTTAATGTGGTCTATACAACTGAATAATGTATAAGGAGATGCTCCTTTGATAATGTCACAATTACTCATTGTACAGCCATAAACTCAAATATTCACATTAACAGCTAGGTATTATTTTTCTTCTCTGAAATTAAGTGAGCGGCATCAGTGGTCATAAATGAGAGCATTCATCAAAGGCGGAGCCATGGCAGAGGATTAAGAGAATGCTGATGAAGTGTCCAGATTCCCATAACTTGGAATGGAGCTGCATTCAGCATTCCTTTATTATCCATCTGCCACATAACAAAAAGTCTCCTATATTTAATGCAGGTTTGCCCTAGGCCACGTAATAGGATTAGGAATAATTTCTACAAATTTACAAAAACAAATCACATGGGAAGGCTTAGAATTTGCTAATAATTTCTCCATAGTTGGGAGATCAAAGGGTTGTAAGAGTCCCTAGCCAGGCGGTAGTTTGACCCTGGCCAGGCTTTTTTAATGAAAGGGTTAATCTTCTCCGAGGGGACCATAGAGGAGCAGATAGTGTGACCAAAGGCAGATTCAGGCCCCCAAAAAACCAGGAAGAAAATGGCCTGCAAAGTACAACAGCAAGAAAACATGTACAGAATCACACTACATTTTCTGGTTAGAAAAAATGAAACTGCAGAATCTCATTGAAAGAGGCGAGACAAAGGAAGAGGGCCAGCTGAGAAACAAACCCAGGAGAGATCAAAACCCCTCACCATTGCCTTGAAGAAAAAAAAAAATTAGGCTGCTTGCTTCTCCTTTTAAAGGTGAACTCCTTTGTGGTCAGGTGAGGGCCGCCATCTCTTGCCCTCGCCCACTGTTCCTGTTGTTGTGGTAGGAGGAGCAGCCCACCTGGCAGGGTCTACCAGCACGGGAAGCCAAGGGCCTCATAAGGTGGTGCCATTTCAGATAAACCACTTGAGAGTAGGTGCATTGGGACAGAAAAATCATGATTCTTAAAAGGCCTTGCCCCATTCTTAAAGGGAAATGAAGGTGAACAAAGGCATATTAAAAATAATGAGAGCAGCTAGGATGAATGGTGTTGCTCCAGTGTCTTCCAAGCTCTTTACTACTAATTTTGACGAGTGGCGAACTGTAGCCAAAATCTCCTGTCCTGCCTTATCTTCATCAGTGGCTGGAACAATGTAGGCGGGCTTGCACATGTCAAGAGCCCCATCTGCTCTTTCTCTTAGCAATGGTTAGGGGATCCCATTGGCAGCAGCATGACTTGTTCTCAGGACATCCCGAATTGAGTGCTGTGTTTCTCCTTTATCTGTTGTGCCACTTATCAAATGGAGGGGTTAAATATAGAATCTGTCTGATGTAGAAGAGATGGTAAATAATTTCATAGTCTCTCTGAAGGGTGAGTTCACTCTTTGATGGGGGTGAGAGGTTTCTGTTACTAAGCCTCTTAATCTGGGAGTTGATCCAGCAAGAGGAAGATCAAAGTTGCTTGCTCACCCCCTTCTATTACTTGTTGGTCTGTTAAGACTGAGGTAAAGTGCTTCTCAGAAAGCTCACTAAAAGAGATTGGCTTGAGAGAAAAGGAAAGAGGTTGATTGAGAACATGGTAGCAGTAGTCAAAATGATGGTTTCAGAATGAGGGAAATTTGGTTTTCATTACTCCTTTCTTTTCCCTCCTAGCTCCCGAGAAGAAGCAGGCTTATGATAGATCCAGCTCCTGTCTGGAAAGAGGTCAGAATGCATCAACTTCTTTCCTCCAGGGTGCTGTGATTCTCTCACTCCTTTCCTTAGAATTGAGAAAAACTGATGATGGATTATCTCTGGGCTTTACTGATGTTGGTGGAGAATAAATATCAAGATGGACTTCCAAAAACTTAATATCCTGCATTGTAGTTTCTTACAGTGCCAAAGTTCTTTGTATTGGCAATATGGAAGAATGGTTAGTTCTTTTGGCAGAACCAGCAGATCTGGGACATTAAAAAATAGACTATCTTGGCACTCACACATGCATCGACTTATAAGAAGTAGGGAGTCCCGAGGTCATAGCTAGTCAGCACTTAAGTAACAAGCTGAGAAGTCAAACTTAGGTTCATTCTTGGTTTGTCTTTTACTTGGTGAGTACTTTGTGTGGAAGGGGTGCCCTCCTAAATGCTGTACATGTATCAGCTCTTTTAAGCCACCTGTAATCCTATGATGAAAGAATATGTATTACTTACATTTTATGAAATAGGAAACTGATTCTCAGAGAAGTTAGCAAATTTAGTTAAGAGATGAGAGGGATCTTGGAGGTAACTGAGTTTTGTCTTTATTTCATTTTTCAGATTATTAAATCATCTTAAGTAGTAATGGACTTAAATTAGGTCATGTAGTTAATGGGAGGGCTTGGGCAAGAGAACCTAAGCTCCTGATTACCTGCCTGTGCAGAATCCTTTCCATGTGAACATACTGTTTCCCTGACACACCCCCCCCAGTAGAAAGCCCTACCCTTCTCTCAACATGGATTTTCATCACTTCTTTTAAGCACAACAGACAAATTCAGTCAGTCAGCAATTGTTAGAAACCCACTGATGAGGCAAGTGCTGTGTTAAATTTTGGGGATGTGAAGATGAATAGAACACAGTCTCTCCCTACCCTTGAAACATTCTCTCCAGGGGGAGATGGGAAGAGAGAACAATGGCAAGAACAGTGCTATCTGTGGAGGTGTGTATCTAGTGTGTTGTGACAGCTTCAGGGAAGAAGACAGGACTCTTAATGGTATAAAGTCAGGGATCACTTCATGGAGGAACTTACATTTGAAATTTGATGTCTCTAAGAAGAAATGGAATTTTACCAGGTAAACAAGGAAAAGACATTTGAAGAACAGAATGAGTGAGATCATGGAAGTATTAGAATGAATGACCCACAAAAGAACTGAATTCAGGTCAGGATAGATATATTGGACGATGCTTTCAGTTGAATGCTATGAAAGTGTGAAGTAGAGGTCAGATAGGAAATGATGAGTGTCTAAACTGTGAGTGAGAATGACAGGGAGAGAACAGATCTGAGAGATAAAAAGTGATATTGGCAGGAGCCAGACAAGAGGACTGGGTTGGAGACATGGAACAAGTTCCCAGGGAAGGAGTTGGGACTGAATGGAATCAAGAGCTCAAATAGTCAGGTGGCCTCAGTCATGACTTAGCCTTGACAGGCATATGAATGGAGGTGACATCTTTCCCCCAGACTATCTCTTCGAAGCCAGTGGTTTATCGGGGGGTTTGTGGAGCATCCTGGCAGTGGTCTAGAGATTTTGATGACAGAGGCTAGGGACAAGATGGGAATGGACTGTTTAGAAGTCATATTAAAGGGAAATTATGTTCCGATGGTAGAAGGCAGGGATGGGAAGAGGGACTGAATAAAAGTCATGTTTTAGGGATAAGGTGAGAGAAAAGAAAGAGGTTACTCTCCATAATGGCAGAGGGAGTGTGACACTAACCTAACTTAGCAGCAGGGCCTCAGAGCTAAATGCAGTCTTGGTGGCAGTGTTACAGCTTTCATGAAAATTTTGTAACCCATTCTCCTGTCAGCTGTATGGAAACTGATGGATGAAAGAGATGTGTGTGCTTGTTGAAAGAGCTCTTTCTCAAAGTACCAGAATATTTTGGGACCAGGCCATTTAGCCCCATTCTGGAGCTATCAGTACACAGAGATAGGGAAATTGTCTTCATCCTCCCTTGTTTTTACCACACCAAAGGGACAATGGTGTTAAATCTCCTCTGTCCTTTGGTGGATACTGAGAGTACAGGATTCCATTTTGATGGGTGGCCGGCAGCAGCTGTGGATTGGATGGTAGCAGGGATGGGAAGGCTTGTCTCACAGGAAAACAAAACAAAACAAAAAATAAAACAAACTATCTCACAGAGATCTGGAACTGTCTGATAGATGAAGCTCCAGTTCACCATCATGCAGAAGGAAGGAGGGAGTCACCGTTCTTTTTTTACACAAGTATCACTGCTTGCTCAGCAGGAACCAGCATGTAGGCAGTGGTGACGGTGGATGGTGGCAGTGTTGGTGGCGGTCAGAGTGACTTTTTTGGAGGAGCTAGTGATGGAGAGCCAGTTTTCAGTATTTCAGTCAGAACTCCAGGTTTGGTTTCCAGAGCCAAGCCATGGGAACACTGAGAACAAGCATTATGTTGTTGGAGTAGAGTATTTAAAATTGACACTGTCCTGCATTCCAAACAAAGCTCTCCCAAGTATTTGGGCAAGTTATTGAACTTCCCTAAACCCCAGTTTTCCACCTGACACTACCTCTTCAGGCAGTTCTGATAACTCACTTTAAATCTTTTGGATATCTGAAAACAGCCAGCAATAAAGCCCTTACCAACAAGTAGCTCTCTGGAAGTTGTAGCACTTTGTTACTGGCTTTGAGGGTAGGACCTGAATGAATGGAGGCTGGTGATACTGAGATCTGAATGTTAATGTTAATGGCTACGTTGATGTCATAGGTTGGGGGAACTTGGACCTTGTAATTAAATTGTTTCCCATCTTTCCACTTAAGCATAGTAAGCAAGTTTACTCCAAGTTAAGAAGAAAGGAGAGACAGTTGATTACATTAGGATGGTGCTGAGCTTTCAGAAACAAAGGGATTCCTGGATCTGTACTCTCCGTCTATAGCACATTTTGTTCAGGTACATAGTCTTCCCTCTCTTCCACTTTCTTCAATTTCAGAGCCATTTTTCAATATTCTGAAGGAAGGTACAGATATATCTACTTACTACTGACTCTGCTACTTATTTTAATTCTGTTGATGTAAATTTCACAGAGGTAGAAAAGATAGCAATCTTTTACTTAATAAGTAGCAATCTGCTACCTATTTTAATTCTCTTGATGTAAACAACTTCACAGAGGTAGAAAAGATAGCAATCTTGGCTGATTCAGAGCTGTTATGGTGTTTCTTAAAGTGTGTTTTGTGGAGCTTCTCATTGGATATTGATGCATGGTATGAAATAAGAATCCTTATTTCACAGACTGGGAAAGCCGGGCTAAAAAGGTTTCATTTCTGTAGTGAAAGTTTCCCAGAGACTTATTATGCTCACATGCATTTGGATCTCCCAAACTTACTTGATCCTTGAAATATTTTGTTGCAATACTATCACAGAACTTGTGTTCAAAGGATCAAGCTTTGGGAAGAGTGTTTCTAGCAAAACATAGGGCAGCCAGGACTCTAGGGATCTAAGATGTTATAGGGGAAAGAGTCCTCTAGAATCTTTTAGAGGAGTGAGGAGAGAAATTTGGAGTGGGGGAATTTGGTGGTAACTCTCAGGCAGAATTCTTTGTTATTCTTCTATAAGTGGTATGGCAGTGCAATACTGTGTGGGTTTTTTTATTTGTTAAATATATATATATATATATATATATATATATATATATATATATATATATATACACACACACACACACCAGAGATTGACTCTGTTTTTATTCAATGAATGGCAGTGATTTCTGGTAACAGCAATTTCTATAACAAATACTCTGAACAGTGATCAGGCCAGGGATATGATGTATTTTATAATGGTAACCAAAACACATAATAAAGCATTGTTATGGATATATATTTATATATATATATACACACACACACACATATATACACTTTTATGTGTGTGTGTGTGTGTGTGTATATATATATATATATAAAATTTTTTTCAGTGTTCCAAAATTCATTTTTTATGCATCACACCCAGTGCTCCATGCAATACGTGCCCTCCATAATATCTACCACCAGTCTTACCCAATCTCCCACCCCCTCCCCTCTAAAACCCTCAGTTTGTTTCTCAGAGTCCATAGTCTCTCATGGTTTGTCTCCTCCTCCTCTGATTTCCCCCAACTCACTTCTCCTCTCCTTCACCCAGTGTCCTCCACTGCTCCACAAGTAAGTGAAACCATATGATAATGGACTCTCTCTGCTTGACTTATTTCACTAAGCATAATCTCTTCTAATCCCATCCTTGTTGATACAAAAGTTGGGTATTCATCCTTTCTGATGGAGGCATAGTACTCCATAGTATATATGGACCATATCTTCTTTATCCATTCGTCCATTGAAGGGCATCTTGGTTCTTTCCACAGTTTGGCGACTGTGGCCATTGCTGTTGTGAACATTGGGGTACAGGTGGCCCTTCTTTCTACTACATCTGTATCTTTGGGGTAAATTCCCAGTAGAGCAATTGCAGGATCATAGGGTAACTCTATTTTTAATTTCTTGAGGAATCTCCACACTGTTTTCCAAAGTGGCTGCACCAACTTGGATTCCCACCAACAGTGTAAGAGGGTTCTCCTTTCTCCACATCCTCTCCAACACATGTTATTTATTGTCTTGTTGATTTTGGCCTTTCTAACTCATATAAGGTGGTATCTCAATGTGGTTTTGATTTGAATCTCCCTGATGGCTAATGATGATGAACATTTTTTCATGTGTCTGTTAGCCATTTGTATGTCTTCTTTGGAGAAGCGTCTGTTCATGTCTTTTGCCCATTTTTCGACATGATTATCTGTTTTGTGTGTGTTGAGTCTTTCATCTCTTCTTAATGATTATCTCTTAACTACGGCATAGTGGGAATTCTCTTTTTCAGGATACATAATCACTCACTATTTTAATTACACTAGATAACCCATGTGAAAACTTACTTACCAGGTTAATGATTTTTTTTTTTAGGTCTTTTAAAAATTTATTTTTTTAAAAGTTAACATGTGCATAAAAGGAAACTGAAAAACACAAGAAGGAAAGAAGAAAGTCATCCATAATCACAAGCAGTTTATAGTTTGACTGCTAGGTCACATATGTGTATATAAGGAAGCATTTTCAAGTAATTAAGATTGTGCAGTTCTGTATCTTGCTTTTTTATGCACCATGAATATTTACCATTTCAAAGTCCCCAAACTATGAGTATTTTGATAACCAGTAATACACTATACCAACTTCATCTGGAAGAAAAAAAAAGTAATCCTGTTTTCTTGGCGACAAAAGTTTTATAAGACAAAAATGGTTAATGATTCTTAACCAGGGATTGGTAGGCATAAAAAGTTCTATATAGCTATTTAAAAATAAATGAGATGGGGCCCACTCCCACAGGTCTGATGGGATTTGTGAGGGACTCTCAGGTCTGTGTTTTTCACAGTGTTCTGTGGGTAATTCTGTATATACCTTGAGTTGAGAACCCTTGAGATGAATAAAGCTAAAATAACAGAAATGGATTATTTTTCATTTATGAAACAGCATGATGTGCTAGACTTCACACAGTTCTCACTGATGATAGTGCCTGTAAGAATGCACATTTTAAAGTAAAAATATTTAGCCAACACCCTTATTTGTGTCTGGGTCTCTTATCATCTCTTCCTTTGGAGGTAGATTTGGTATCAGTAGTCAAGGAGAAAAGGCAGGAGACTAGCTTGTCTTCCTATAGACTGTTAGGTACTAGACTCTTTTTTTCGAGGAAACTTTCATAAGACTGTGATTTGTGGGCATTTTTGATGAAGGGAAATGTATTTCAGGGTAAGGAAATAAGGAGCAGCAGTCACTGGGGGTTGCTGTATCAAGAGACATGGTAATGAGAAGGGAATAATGGAGCTGAGCTTCAATTTCTTGGCTTGTTGTTCATGCCAGCTCACTCTACTCACATCATTGGTACAACTACCAGTGATGATACTTTGGGTTTGCAAATAACAGAGAAACATTGCTTAAAAAATGACCATGAGGGACGCCTGGGTGGCTCAGTTGGTTAAGTGGCTGCCTTCGGCTCAGGTCATGATCCCAGCGTCCTGGGATCGAGTCCTACATTGGGCTCCTTGCTCGGCAGGGAGCCTGCTTCTCCCTCTGCCTCTGCCTGCCACTCTGTCTGCCTGTGCTCGCTCTCTCGCTCTCTCTCTGACAAATAAATAAATAAAATCTTAAAAAAAAATGACCATGAACCATTTTGCAGAAAATGGGATGTTTGTCAAGTTAGAGGATCAAATACTATTATCCTTCAGTGTGGGTAGGAGGAGATCCTGGTGAACAAAGTATTACGGTATCTGTAAATCACCTAACTAAGCTTTCTAGAATGCAATGGCCAAAGGACAGCTTATTGCACAAAGAATATTGAATTATCCTCAGATTAACAGTTTCATCTTTTTTGTTTTTCTGACCTGCTAGCAAGCTAAGAAGTGGCTTTTGAGAGAAAAGGTTGGAATTTCACTAACTGCTTGCGGGATGGATGAGAAGGTGATGTGCCTATGACATCTGTCACCCTACTGATCTCCTGGGTTGATTCAGAACTGTCCTAGAATGGATTCTGAGGATAAATTGGACATTGTGTGGATTAGGGCATGAGTTTTCTTTGAGTAGCTTGGCTTAACGTCTAATTGCCTCAGTCATACACCTTTGAGAACCTTGGATTCTCATGTTATTTCCTTTAAGATTCAACTGCCTTAATCCATACTTGTTAATCCTTCAGGGAAATTGTGCATGATATTAGTACATATTGTGTCTGATTTTGTTTTATATATATTCAAACCGTAGGAGGATGCATGACCCTACCTAATACCTGTTATTTAAAATGGATTATTTGCCTAAACTTTTCTAATTAGAACCTGACTAGAATCTCACATCCCCATCCCATTCCCACAAAATACTCAACCAAAATATTACAGTATAATTGAAATTAGATTAAAAAATTAAATGACATTTTGTGAGCTGTTTAAAAGGGTCAGCAATGTGTTTGAGTGCTACAAGATTAACCTTTGCTCATTTGGGAAAATGCAGACTTCAATAGGGATTCTGTGGCTGGGGTTGCACTTGCTAAAAGTTTAAAACAGTAATTTTTTCCTAAGAAAGGTCATCTTGAGCTAAAATGTCAAATAAATTATTTAGATTACTGAATTAGAAAAGTGAGGATCTGACAGGCTGAATTTTTTATGCACATTAGCCACAGCCAGGGTCTCTCTATGCTCTTTTTATTAGGTAAGTGCACCCCTTGCCTCTTATTAAAAATCTCTCCATTTAGTCCAATACACTTCCTTTGATAGATGACTGCTGCTTTTGAGCATCCAAATACACGAAGCTGCTGAATTCATATGGCCTGTATTCATCTTGTGTGCCTCTAGGCTGGATTCTAGCAAAGAGGCAAAAGGGAGTGGGGAAGGATGGTGGCACAGGGTAAAGAACATATATCTAAGCACGTAGTCCAACAATAAATGTTGTATATATGCATTCAAAGATATGATCGTGTATATAAATGTATGCATATTATTATATTAAATGTATATATTTAAGCAAGAGAAGCTTTGACTTTAGTAAAACAGAAAACTTTTTTCCAAGGATATATAGTACATGGTGTGTTTCCAGTAGGGGACACACAATATTATCAGATTGTTCCCACTTAAGAAATAATATAAAAAATTTAAATGGCTTTGTGACCATGCCACCTGATTCTAGAAGCAAGGGTACTCTTTGAAGGAACCTCTAGGTGCCACTGCCACCTTCGGGATACGGCATTTTCTGGTTAGTGCTTATTTTATAGAATACTCCGAGCCTTTCAAAAAACTTTCTTATTGCTGGTAGATTATGCCAGCACTGGTTTTATTTTATCCATGAGAAAATTGAGTTATAGAGCTGTCAAAGTTAGTGATAGGGCTTGGTTACTATCACAGACTTGCAGACTTGAGTCCTAACATTGTCTCCTGGGTCCTTCTTCCTCAGGATGTTTCTGTCAAATTTGCGGTTTCTTAAGCAAATAAGTTCTTTAGAATGTTTAGTTGATTATTTTGGTGCCCATAGGTGGAAATGGCATTTTTAAGTGTCTTTATATCTTTTATACATAAAATACAGAGTATGCCTCATTTCTGTGAGACTTTTTAGCTTCTACCTCTTATGTTTCTGATAAATATGCATATACCTAGTTCCTCTTCAGAAAACTTTATTCTCTAGAATAATTATTTTTTCAAGGGGCTTTTCACATCTATAACAAGACATTCTCATTATACGACTAAGGACCCTAAGGTTTACGGAGAACCTTAATTTGTATAAGACTGGGGTAGAGTTGAGACTAGAACTCAGAATTTATAGATTCTTGGTTCTGAATCTGTGGTTAAATTCCATCCATTCTTTTTCTTACTCTCCCTTCTATAAGTTCATCCCCCCGCCCCCATTTATTCTTTATTTCCTCTTCCTTCTGTTTTGGTTTTCTACCAACAACTCTGTTATTTGGATAATGTTGGTACGCTGTAATTCTATGTCTCCTTGCAGTTGAACAGAGCGTACTGACTAGTTCTGGCTAATGGATCATGGGTAGAAATGATGTGTGTCACTTTTGGGTTGAAGAACTGAGAAGCTATCATGCACCCCTCTAGCTACTTCTACTGTCTTGGCAATTGTGAAGGAGTACTTGAGTTGTGATGGTAAGATTAAAACTTTGAAGTCAACCATGTATAGATGCTCTGGAGAGTCACTATTATCTGTAATGGACTTTCCATGAAGTAGACATTCAGTTTTCTTGGGTTAAGTCTTTGGGGTTTCAGGGTTATTTATTACCACAGCATAACCTAGCTTATACTGACTAAAGCATATTAAGCGTGACTCTTTGTTGAGAATTTTATTTTCAATAAAAATTCATAAATTTTTTGTCCTTTTGTTCTTCTCTAGACTGTTTATCCTAATTATTTTACTTTTGTATAGGATCTCTCAATATCTAAGTTCATATAGGGTGAGCATTCTTTTCCTCTATCCTCAATGATTTTTCTCTTTATATTCTTAGATAACATCGATGCTTGATCTCTCTCCATGTGTAATAAGAAACCATGAAGTGCTGACACAAAAATGTTATGTCCCAATATTTCTTACATATATTTGAAGAGAAGAGTCCCTGGCAGTTTTGGAATTTACAAATGTCCAGTTATAGAGAAAGAGTTCAAAAAGAAGAAAATGAAAGGGTTTCAAAGTGTCTACTTCTTTTCTATCACTGTAAAAATAAAGACATATTGCTTTACCAATGCCCATTAGATCACTGAAATTTGGAATGCATGACTGTGGTTTTCAATTGATCTTTAATTTGAAAGCATCTGAGAAGTGGTCTACGGGCCCTAAATATAATTTTCCAAATACCATCTTAATTTTTGGCATTGATGTTACACTAAACTTTAAGAGCTCGAAAAATTGGCTGATTCAATACAAGGGATAGCTCAAACATTTTCAAGCTTAAATTCTTTGTAGGGGGTAATATTCTGTCAGGGATAATGCATTTCCAGACAACTTTCATAAGGTAAGAAAAGGCCTCTGGGACTTAGAAGGCTTTTATTTGTGGCCCAAGCTTTTGTAGGTCCTATTGCATGTATGGGTATAATTCTGATTTATCCAGCATTCACTTGAGATTGAGGTAAGAGTATGTTATGCCATTTATTCACAGTTCCATGCCCAAACAACATTTCCAGAGTATCCCTAGAACGAGAACTTTCAGTGACTCCTGAATTAAGTCCAAATTCCTTCATTTCTGTGTTTTTCTATAATTTGGTCCCTTTCTGTACAAACTGCTTTTATTAGATACACCCTGGTTCAGTTGAACAGCTCATTCTGAGCTTAGAGGCTTTGTTCATCTTTTTCCTAATTTGGCATTCTCTTCCTCCTTTCTTCTCTCCTATCTTGACTTAACCATTCTTTAAGAACCAGTTCTTCCACTAAGCATTCTTTTATTACTAAAGGCAAAAGGCTTCTAGTGGCTTCCCTTGGGACTGAATTATGCTTCATTTACCTTACCTAATAAATCATAAATCTCATGCAGGACTTAGAAATACATGATTTCAATAAAATAGTATATTCTAAGTAGAATAATAAATGATTGGATTAAGCTAACCCTGACTTAAAGAGACATTCATAAGAAAGAGGAGAGCTGCATCTGAGATGGTTTTGCAATACATAGTTTACACATTTCATCTGGTTATCAGTTAGGCATGGTATGCAAGAAAAAGGTGGTTCAGGGCACCTGGGTGGCTTAGTCATTAAGCATCTGCTTTCGACTTGGGTCATGATCCTGGGGTTCTGGGATTGAGACCCACATAGGGCTCTTTGCTCTGTGGGAGACCTGCTTCTCCCTCTCCCACTCCCCCTGCTTGTGTTCCCTCTCTCACTATCTCTTTCTCTGTCAAATAAATAAAATCTTTATTTAAAAAAAAAAAAAAGGTGGGATGCCTGGGTGGCTCTCTTGGTTGGGCTGCTGCCTTCAACTCAGGTCATGATCCCGGGGTCCTGGGATCAAGTCCCACATCGGGCTCCTTGCTCAGCGAGGAGCCTGCTTCTCTCTCTGCCTCTCTCTGCTTGTGCTCTCTCTCTCTCTCTCTCTGTCTGACAAATAAACACATAAAATCTTTTTTTTTTTTTTTTAAAGATTTCATGTATTTATTTGACAGGAAGAGATCACAAGTAGGCAGGGAGGCAGGCAGAGGAGGGGAAGCAGGCTCAGCAGGGATCACCCCCCCGATATGGGGCTCGATCCCAGGACCCTGGGATCATGACCGGAGCACAAGGCAGAGGCTTTAACCCACTGAGCCACCCAGGCGCCCCAAAATACATAAAATCTTAAAAAAAAAAAAAAAAAGAAGTGCTTCTTTTAACTCAAGTGCTCTAGAAAGGCTCATCTAAAATTGGGATATAAGTAGGGGTTCATAGTTAAAACAGATCATAGGACCAGCACATTTCGCACAGGAATAGGATAACCCAGAGAATCTGAATTCCCCCCGCTGCAGCTATCAGAAGATCCTCACCATCGCACTTGACCACCAGGGCTTATCTTTCACTCACTTGTAAAGAAACTCGATCCTACTTGGTGTCTAACTTTTTTTGGGAGGTGGGGGACAGATTCCTCTGCAAAGGGTCTGAGGGACCTAGTGGCACTTTTGTTTCTTTGTTTTCTAGGACTCTGTTACATAAATGGGCTAAAATGGCCCCTGTTTATTGGCCTCTATATTGTTTATTTCTTTATAGCAGGCTAGGAGAGTGAGCTCAAAGCCTACCGATGCCAAACTGAAAATCTTACATATCTGTTTGGCTTAAATATCACCCAGATAAGCATATTTTAAGCCTTTGAGAGCATATACCCCACAAAATTACATCTAATATCTGCTACCTATAAATAAGACAAACCCCATAGTTGTAGAAGACCCCAAACTAGTACTGCTCTTTAGAGTTCTCTGGCTCAGAGACCTCAGAGTGACATGGCATAGGCATCTAAGCCCTGTCTCTGATTTTCCTGTCCCCTAAGATTCCATCAGCCTCCTCATCTTCTGGATATTGGCCCTGTGCTGTTGTCTTTGAAAAGTCTTCTACTCCCCTTTGAACGAAGAGGACTTCTCTCATGGAACTCTAAGCACTGCCTAAAGCTGATTGTCTAATACTGTCATTTTATAGTCTTGTCTTTTTCTTGGTCAGCCCTAAAATCCTTGAATTTATCACAGATACCTCTCTATTTTCCCCAGGAATAAACAAAAGTGCTATTACCAGTATTTGCCAACATACTGGGCTTGAGCTCCACCAGTCAGAATGGATACCAAATACAAGTCACTGACAGAGTGGTATTTGTATAGCACTTCACTTTGGTAGAGTGCCACTGGATAACCAAATGGATTAGGTTTATTCACTTATTTACTTATTCATTCAGGAATGTATTGAGTGATGACAATATGCTTGGCATTGTCCTGAAACCACTGACTATTGCCAACTATAGGTGTTATAACACTGTTGAGTATATCAGATGAGATCTAACTGGGTGGGCATAGCTGTGAAATTCTCCTGATGGGGATCCCATAGATAGTGGTCTTCAGATGTGGGCCTTCTGGGAAAGGTGCTGGGATAGTGTTCTGGATCCCTAGAATACACAAGAGCTGTTGGCCAAATTGTAGAGGGTGCAGCCCCCTAAACTTCAAGGAAGCCCATGGATACTTGGACCATGGCTTGACCAAAAAGTCTTTAGGTGGTATATTTAGGCTTCTAGAATCACCTTGATAGCCAAAAATAAGCATGTTGCCATGGTCTGGGAGCTCTCTGTGATAAAATATTTGCTATTCTAACTATGAAAGCATAAATGTACCTTAACTTGATTTCAGATGCTGGAGGACTTGGACTAGTTTAAAGATGCATGACACCTTCAGTTTAAACATTTCTGCTATTTCTGGGATCCAGCTGAATCCATGGTCTTCATGTAGGTGGTATTATGGAGTGAATTGTGTCTCCCCCAAAATTCACATGTTAAAGCCCTAATCCCCATGTGACTTTATTTGAAAAATAGGTCCATAAAGAGGTAATTAGGGTTAAATGAAGTCATAAGGTTGGAGCCTTAGTATAATAGAACTGGTGTCCTAATAAGAAGAGGAAGTGACATGAGGAATGCATAGACAGAAGAAAGGCCAGGTGAGGACACAGCAAGAAGGCAGCCATTTGCAAGCTATGGAGAGGGACCTCAAGAGAAACCAAACCTGCCCCTGATCTTGGATTTCTAGCCTGCAGAACTGTGAGAAAATGTTTCTGTTATTTAAGCCACCCAATTAGTGGTGTTTTGTTATGGCAGTCCTAGCAGCCTAATACAGGTGAGTTGTCAGCAGAAGGTTAGATTTGCAACATGTGTGATAAATAGATATAAGAAACCTCAAACACGAAGCCATGGGAGATAAGTAATAGCTTAGGGACCTGTCTTCAAAAACATGGTTGTACACTAGGTTTTCTGGATATGAAGGACAGACATCATCTTATAGAAATCCAAGAATAGAGGTTCTAATGGATGTGCTCTTGGCTTCAAAGAGGTTTTAAAGATCCCAGTGACAAGGATATTTGGTATTTACTCTAGTTTTCCACCACCAGTGTAAATGAGCCTGACTTGGGTCTGTGTCTTTCCCTCTCACTTTCAAAAGCGCCCCCCCCCTTTTTTTTTGCTAACTAGGTATATTTTTCTCTTCTCTACAAATTCTGTTAAACTTCAGCTAACAAGTGACCATGAAAGGGCCTGATTCTTTCTCAATTTCTTCTCCCATTACCTACCTATTTGTTCTATAAGTCAAGCTTTAGAGTTCTTGAGAGTTCTGGCTCACCTTTGAGCCATGGAAACCTGGACCAAAGAATTCCCTGCCTCAGATCCAGAAGTGGATAGACTAGAGCCACAGGACCCAATACCTGGTTATCTAACAGCTAGAAGTGGGTCGGGAGTGGGAAAATAATCCAATTCTCAGCCTATGTACTGTTGTGCTGAAAGAGGTCTCTTTTCACCCAGAGGAAGTCATCTCAACTGGATATCCAGTCCAACTTAATCCAGAGAACTAGAGCATCCAGCATAGTTACACCCTTCCTCAATGTTCTTTGTGCTCCAAGGATGAGAAGCTAATGAAATATAATCTGGTTCCCAACCACAGGGTTGAGTCATAACCAGAATGGATAATACAAGTGTAGAATCTCAAACAAATGGGGCGGAGTGAGGTGATTTCCTGAGTTATCTATCCAAGGGAAGGCTCACCAGAGAGAGAATAGAATCAGAATCCAAAAATGAAGAGACATACTAGCAGCAGGTAATGTAAACAAGGTGGAAGATCTGGACAGTTCAGGGCCTGGAGAATGAGCAGCAGTTGTTAATGAGACCACTGTCCAATAAAAGGGAGCTGAATATGGGGAAGTTAGATTATTTGCTGGTACATGTAACATCTCACCAACAGTATGCTGGGCTGGGGGTAGTAATTAAAAGGATGAAGCTGAGAGACACAGTAGCCATGTCACTGTCTCTGAAATCCTGTTAAGCTTACACTCAGCTACATAATTGAGCACTTATTTCATATGTTAGCTCTTTAAGCATTAGTTTTATACCTCACAGCATATGCTGCAATCCGCTAGGAACATTAGTGAGTTACACAAGGAATGCTTCTTGATTGATTGACAGATAGAGTCCCTTATTTAGAGAGATTTTATGTAATAGAGCCACTGTCTATTCATTTTATGTTTGCAAATATTTTTCCAAGTGTGTATTCAACCTGTTTCCCATATACATATCCAATTTCTGTATCTTATGCATATTTTCTTGCCTGCTTCTTCATCCAAATGAATCTATTCTCATCTGCTGCCCACAGTGGGACACTAGATAATATTTTGGTTTTTTGTTTTTTTAAAGATTTTAAAATTTATTTATTTGACAGACAGAGATTACAAGTAGGCAGAGAGCCAGGCAGAGAGAGAGGAAGGGAAGCAGGCTCCCCGCGGATCAGAGAGCCTGATGCGGGGCTCTATCCCAGGACCTGGGATCATGACCTGAGCCAAAGGCAGAGGCTTTAACCCACTGAGCCACTCAGGCACCCCAATGGATAATATTTTGGGCATAGAATTGCATATTGGTACATCTGGGTTTGGGAGATGGAGAGTGAAATCCAAAGGTGGCTGGTGGAGGGGAGTTATTTAATCTAGGGTTGTTGCCACTCCACAATGGGGCATTGGGAAACAATACAAAAGGGGGCGGGACAGGCAGATGATGGATTTCTTCATTATGCTGTATCTTTGAAAGACTGACTCAGACTACTCAGATGGTTCACTTTAGCCATTAGTGACATGCAGCCAGTACTCAAACCATTTATTAGTTGACAAAAAAGAGATTCCAGTGGTTCCAAATCCCGAATAATAATGGGAGAACCTGAGGGGAGGTGGGGGAAGTTCATCCATAATTATGAAAGTGTGTGTTTTCCATCCTTACCTTCCTTCAGCAGTGAGTGAACACCAACATTCTTAGTGTCAGGGTCTCCCTCATTCTGTTCTTTGGAAGGTCCTAAGATGCTCTCCTTATTTTGGGGTTAACAGTTATGTTGGGTAAAGCCTAATTTTGTAGATACAGGCTTCAGGGGAAACAACAACAACTTCCTGATTACAGTTAGTCTTTATAATTTCTGGCAACTTGTTTTTTCAAGGACTAATTACCAGACCTGAGCTGATTATTCCCAGAATTTTGAAGGGTAACTGAGGAGGTGAAGTGAATATTCCCATACTCCAGGAACTGGCTTTCAATAGTTTTAAGAGCAGGACAGAAGTTAATCGTTGGGGGAGATATTTTCTTGATTCTGCAAGGTGCATCTTTGTAGGACTCTCTTGTCTTAGCTGTGTACCTCTAAGTCATGAACTTGTCACTGACTGTTTTTGACATTGGTTAAAAAAAATCTGAAGGCCAATACTTCAGACGGGGATGTTGACTTCTCAAACAATTGAAGAGAGTTCCATGGAACTTGGCAAAGATTTTTTTTTAGTGAAGGAACTTGGGATTTCTTCTGGTGGACATGAGGACTCAGAGGAAGGAAAATATGGGAAAGAATTCTGTTCTGTGTTAGGGAGCAGGCTCCTAAAACACAGTGGCAATGGAGGGGCCAGTGAGAACGATGATCAGGAGGGTATGTCTGTGACACAAGTGTAAATGAGCTCAAGAGGGAATTAACGTAATTTGAGGAAAAAATTCTTAAGACAATAGACAATCCTGTAGTCTAGTGTTTTGTTACATAATCCTCTTTGCTTATCAGAAAGTAACTATTACTTTTCTCTGTGCATTTCTTATATGTCATTTCTAATCTTCCCAAGGCAGAGGGATGCCTAGACCTTATGGGGGAAAGGTCATCAAATCAACACACTCAAAGGGAAATTTTTTAGTATTTTAAAATCACCATCATTATACCTTCTATCCATCAGGAAGAACCCACCATCCCATTTTTTTTATTTTTTATAAACATATAATGTATTTTTATCCCCAGGGGTACATGTCTGTGAATCGCCAGGTTTACACACTTGACAGCACTAACCATAGCACATACCCTCCCCAATGTCAATTACCCCATCCCCCTCTCCCGATCCTGCAACCCTAAGTTTGTTTTGTGAGATTAAGAGTCACTTCACCATCTCATTTTTAATTCTTAACTTTACCTTCTTTGAAAACATAATGTAAAAATTAACAATTTTTGAAAGCTTTTCTTGACTTACTCATTATTGTGAGTCTTTCAGTTCAGTTCCTGTGTCAATAATAATAGCCTCAGCCATTTCAATACAACCATGTCTGCAGCAATTAGGCATCAGGCGATGTTCTAAGAGCTTTGCATACATTGACTGATTTAATCTTTAAGCAATTGTATGAAGTAAGTAATATGGTTTTCACATTTTATGGATGAGGAATCTGAGGTCAAGGTTCATAGCTAAGAAGTGCCAAAGATTTAAACCCAAGCAATTTAGCTCTAGGTCTATTCTTTATGTCTTTATGTCTGGGTTCAACCTGTGATCCTTTTATTATGCTTGCATTTTGTTTTCTACTGATTTAAGTATTTTCTCATATTCAAAAGTTTTCATAAATGGATTGGATATTGCCATTATAATCTTTTTGAGATCAGGAACCTGTCTAAATTTAGCTCATGTAAGTTTTCATAATCATTATAATTTCTAGCATAAAGTGGCAGCTCAGTGTGTATTTTGTCTAACTAGATTATACTTGGTATTTGATTTCACTCAAGAACTTTTACTAAAATTTTAGTATTGCCTTATTCTCTGTGATATTGAAATACCTTTAATCTTACATATAAAGTGAATAAGGAACATGTTACAAAATAAGAATATTTATGAAGTCACATAAGAATTATTTTCTGAGTACTTACAATGTTTTAGGCCTTGAGCAAAGCATTTATATTATTGAACTCTCATGAACTCAGTATATAAAAGGAGGTCCTCCTGATTATTTGCCACGAAGGAAAAAGAATTGGGTGTGATCAGAGAGTAGAATGAGGGAATTGGTATGGTCTGAGAGTGTCAGGAAAAGCTTCCTGGAAGAAGTGATGCTTGAGTTGAGATCTGAAGGATGAATAGAAGTTAGAATGTTCCGTGGAGTTCATGGTAAGCCTGACTACCTCTCTGAGCTTATGTTACACCTATCAAATGAGTCATACTCCTTTTTCTCAGATTCTTTTATGTGTTCTTCTCTCTGTCTGCAATAAATTTTCCTACTTTTTCATTTATATTTCTATTATTTCTACTGATGTACTTTGGGCATTGCTGTTCTTGAGGCATTGCATTACTCCAGGTTCTCCAGAGAAACCGAACCAATAGGTCATAACTATCCCTAACTCTCTCTCTACCTCTGTCTGTCACTACTTCTATCTCTATCTCTGTTGGTAATACACACACATACAGACACACACACGCAATTTGTTTTCAGGAATTGGCTCATTCTGTGGTGAAGGTTGGCAAGTCTGAAACTTGTAGGGCAGGCAGTAGTCTGAGGACTCAGCAGGAGTTGATGCTGCAGTCTTGAGACAGAATTTTTTGTCTGAGACCTCATTTTTTGCTCTTACTACTTTCCGCCTGATTGGATGAGGTACAACCACATTATTGAGGGTAATCTCCTTCACTTAAAGTTACTGATTCTAGATGTCAACCATATCTACAAAATTATCTTCACAGCAAAACCTAGATTTGCCTTTGATAAATAAGGGGTAGTAAAGCCTAGCCAAGTTGACATATAAAACTAACCATCACAGGCATTAATGTCTATGTTCAAATAGTTTGTGATAGTTGTATAGCCTTGTATTCTTGACCTATCTTCATCTTTACATACCAGGTCTTTCTACACACTCTGCTCTTGGAGGTCTTATTCCTCTATTTTGGAGGTCCTATTCGTATATTTTAAGAACATCAATTGAACAATGTCCTCTATTTTACATTTAAAATCTTTCTCACTGTTGGGAATATTACCCCAAATTCACTAGTACATTAGGTCTGCTTCTTCAGGGAATAGTCTATAATATCTCCTCATCTTGACATTTTCCTGAGTTCAAACTGATAGCATAGTCCAAGCCCATTATTTATTCCTTAATTTAATCCTTCATTTACCAATAATGATTTTTAGTACCAGCTGTGTATACATGCTCTATCCTCTATGTTCTGATGCATATATAAAGTGGAAAAAGGCATCTTTATATTCTTTTTATTCCCTGTGTTACTATTTAGCTGACCACAGAGAAACACATTTACCACCATTCAGTTCACTTTCAAAGCCTTTTCAGTCGTCCTGCAGTTTATCCCTATTGACTGGGTTTTCCACAACCTGAAAGATATTGTCTGCAAGCATGGGGATTTCAGTAGATGCTCCCTCATCTAGATTATTTATAAACATGCCTTGGCTTTGATCCTTAGGAATTTTCAATGCTTAAACTTATTTGACTGAAGAAGAACTTATTTATGCCTCCCCTTTATAATTTAAATTAGATTCCTACTTATAACCAAATGCCCCTCTAAGCCCACTGTGATTTTTATTGAGTAAAGTTTTTACTAGATTGTAACATACGTACAGAGAAATTATTAAGTGACATGTTGTCACAAAGTGAACACACCCATGTAACCATCACCCAGTTTAAGAAATAGTTATCAATACTCTTCAAGAGTCCCCTTATTCCCTCTATCCTCATTACCCACTCCTGAAGATAAAAGAAGCTTTCTGATGTCACAATTAATTAGTTTTACATGTTTTTAACTATATACAAATGGAATTATACCATTTGTGCTATTGTTAGTCTGGTTTCTTTCTCTTAGAATTATTATCTGAGAAATGTAATACTAGGAGACCCATGTTGTTTGGAGTAACAATAGTTGGTTCATTCATAGTGCCATATAGTACTGTACTGCATACACATATACAATTTATTTGTCCATTCTACTGTTGATGGAGAGTTGGGTAGATTCCAGTTTTGGCTATTTAGTACCCCAGACATTTGGAAATGTCCTTTGATGCATATATGTATGCATTTCTGTTGGGTATATGTCTAAGAATGGAATTGTTCAGTCATAGGGTGGTTATGTTCAGCCTTAGCAGATATTTGCAAACAATGTTCCAAAGTGATACCACCAATTTATGAGTATTCTTGTTGTTACATGTTCTGATCAGCAGTTAGGATAGTCAGCCTTTTATCATTTTGTTTTGAATCTCCTTTTCCTAACAACTGAAGATGTTGAACACTTTTTATAGTTTACTGGCTGGTTTGTTTCTTTGTAAAGTACCTATTAAGTTTCTTGCCCATTTTTGTCTGTTGGCTTTTAGTTTCTTATCAGTTTGTTGGAATTATTCTTATATGTTAGATACAAGTTCTTTTTCAGGTATATATTGCAAATATTTCTACTCTGTGACTTGCCTCTTTAAAATAATGTCTTTTGATGAAGAGAAATTCTTATTTTTAATGTAGTCCAACTTATCGATTTTTTCTTTATGATTAGTTTTTGTATACTGTTAAAATATATTTGTCATCTTGAAGATACCCTATTTTCTTCCAAAAGATGTATTGTTTGTGCTTTCATATTTAAATCTCCCATCTATCTGGAATTACTTTTTATGTATATGTGAAGTATGTATCAATATATGTATTTTTTCCTTTTTAAATATTTTTTTCTTTTTTAATATATATAACTTTTTTCTAAATAGACATTTAATTGACCCAATAACTCTTTTTTGAAAGATCATCTTCTCTCCATAGCCTTCAAGATAATTTTTGTCATTAATCAAATGACCACGTGGATTTATGTATGGATTTGATTTATGTATGGATTCTTTGTTATGGTCGATTGGTCGGTTTATATTTTCATTGGGCCAACATTCCAGTTCTTTTATATTTATTTATTTATTTAGAGAGGGAGGGCACCGATGTGGGGAGGGGCCAAGGGAGAAGGAGAGAGAGAGAATCTCAAGGAGACTCCCCACTGAGCACGGAACCCAGTTCAGGGCTTGATCTCATGACCCTGAGATCCTGACCTGAGCTGAAATAAAGAGTCAGATGCTTAACCAACTGAATCACCCAGGAGCCCCAACATTACAATTCTTAATTATTGTAGTTTTGCATAATTTCTGATATATCTTAATATAAGTCCTTCAGTTTTGATATTGTTCTTCTAGATTGTTTTCACTATTCTTGGTCTTTTGTACATCTCTATACATTTTAGAATCAGCATACCAAATTGCACACATGCACAGAAATCTGTTAGGAGTTATTTGAGATAACAGTAAAACTCTATAGGTCAATTTTAGGATAATTGACACTTTTTCAATATTGAGTCTTTCTGGTCTTCAGTATGGCATATCTTGCAATTATTTAGATTTTTTGGTAAAATTATTTTAATAATTATTGTGTCATTATTGCTATAAGGAAATAGAATTAATTTTTGCATGTTGACAATGAATCAGGGAAATTACTAAATCAAATTGGTAATTCTAATAGTTTATAGGTAGATTCTTCTGGATTTATTGTCATTTCTAAATATTATAGTTTTTGTTTCTTCCTCTTCATTTATTATATCTTATTTTGTCTTGCCATATTGACTGCTAGGATTTTTAGTAAAATTTTGTACAGAATTTAGTGATAGCATACATCTTTGTCTTGTTCCCGATATTAAGGGGGAAACTTTCAGGAGTTTGCTGTTTTAACATTTGCTGTATGGATTTTATAGGTTCCTTTTAAAATATCAAAAATTCCTGGAGAGGAGGTGATTCAAGATGGCAGCACAAGGGAGATCTTAAATTCACTTCATCCCACAAACACAACAAATCTATAGCTACATATGAAACAGTCTCCTCTGAAAAGAACCTAAGAACAAGCTGAACAGCTAATCTATGATGAAGGATTGATTAAAAGTCCACATTAAGACTGATAGGAGAGGCAGAGACATGGTCTTACCAAAACCCCACCCCCAGAGGGGCACCCACTGGACCCACAGAGAAGAAACGTCTCACAAATATGGAACTTGTCCCTAAGGAGTAAGGGATTTGTGCTCCACATTAGGCATCTCAATCCGTGGGACCTGCACTGGAAGGATGAACCCCCAAAACATCTGGCTTTGAAAACCAATAGGGCTGGAGAACCATAGGACCTTAGGGAATGGAGATTCTTCCTTTAAAGGGCTTGTATTCAGACTCATTTGCCCCAGGACCTAATGCAAAAGCAGCAATTTGAAAAGAACCTAGACCTTATGTGAAGGGATTTATTTGCTAATCTTAAAGCATCTGTCAAAGGTCATGCTACTGAATACTAAAGAGTCAACAAAAAAAGGAGAAATAAATAACTAGAGACATAACTTTTCTCTGAAAACTATAAGATATTGATGAAAGATTTTGAAGGCAACACGAACGGAAAGATAAACCATGCTCATGGATTGGAAGAATTAATATTGTTAAAATGTCCATACTATTAGAAGTAATTTACAGATTCAGTGCAATCCCTATCTAAATACCAATAGTATTTTTCACAGACTAGAACAAATAATCCTAAAATTTGTATGGAACCACAAAAGACCCCAAGTAACCAAAGCAATCCGAGAAAGAACAAAGCTGGAGGTATCACAATTCAGATTTCAAGATATACTACAAACCTGTAGTAATCAAAGTAGTATGGTACTGGCACAAAAATAGACACATAGATTGGTGGAACAGGATAAAGAGCTCAGAAATAAACTGATAATGTATATGGTTAATTAATCTATCACAAAGGATGCAAGAATATACAATGGGGAAAAGAAAACCCAGCTATGTGGAAAAGTATGGAACTGGGCCACTTCCTTATACCATACACAAAAATACATTCAAAGTGGATAATGACCTAAACCACTGAAATCTTAAACCATTGAACTTCTAAAAGAAAATATAGACAGTGATCTCTTGGACGTTGGCCTTAGTAACATATTTATGGATAAATCTCCCCAGGCACGGGAAACAAAAGCAAACTATTTGAACTGCACCAAAATTAAAAGCTTTTGCATAGTAAACCATCAACAAACAAAAGACAACTTATAGAATGGGAGAAGATATTTGCAAATAATATATCTGATAAGGGGTTAATATCCAAAATATACAAAGAATGCATATATGCATATAGCTCAATAACAAAAAGCAAACCATCCAATTAAAAAATGAACAAAAAATCTGACTAGACATTTTCCCAAAGAAGACACAGATGGCCAATGGGCACATGAAAAGATGCTCAACATCCCTAATCATCAGGAAAATGGAAATCAAAACTGCTGTGAGATATAACCTCAAGCCAGTCAGAAGAGTTATGATAAAAAAAACCAACAAGTGTTAGTGACAATGTGGAGAAAAGGAAACTCTTTTGTACAGTTGGTGGAGTATAATTTGGTATAGCCACAATGGAGAACGCTATGGAGTTTACTCAAAAAATTGAAAGTAGAACTTTTCTATGACCTAGCAATTCTACTTCAAGGTATTTATCTGAAGAAAATGAATACACTAATTTGGAAAGATATATGTACTGCTATGTTTATTGCAGAATTATTTCCAGTACCCAAGATATGGAAACAACCTGTGTCCATTGATAAATGAATGGATAATGAAGATGTGGTATACACACACACATAACTGAATACTACTCAGGCATAAAAAAGAATGAAGTCTTGCCATTTGTGACAACATGGATCTTGAGATTATTATGCTAAGTGAAGTAAGTCAGAGAAACACAAATACCACATGATTTCACTTGTGTCAACTAAAAAATAAAACAAACCAACAAAACAAAACTCATGGATACAGAAAATAGATTGGGGTTGGAGGATAGGCAAAATGAGTACAGGGTACAAGAATTACAAACTTCCTGTTATAAGATTAATAAATCATGGTAATGTAATGTATGGCATGGGGACTATAGTCACAAATATTATATTACAAATTTGAAACTTGCTAGGAAGATAAATCTTAAAAGTTCACATTACCAGAGAAAAAAATTATGTGACTTTGTATGATGATAGATGGTAAATAAGATTTATTGTGATCATTTTACAGTGTATACAAATGTTGAGTCATTATGTTGTATACCTGAAAAATATAATGATATATATTAATCATGCTTCAATAAAAATATTCCTCTTTATGCTCAACATCATATGTCAGTACGGAATTGTAAATTGAAACAATTTGATGCCACTAAACAGCCATTGATATGGTAAAAATGCAAAACATTGAAACATCAAATGCTGGTGAGGATGTGGAGCAACAGGAATTCTGGTTCATTGCTGATGGTGATGCAAAATAGTCTGATTATTTTGGAAGACAGTTTGACAGTTAATTACCAAACTAAACTTGCTTTTATACAATGCAGCAATTATGTTCTTTGATATTTATACAAAGGAATTAAAAATGCACATTTATAGAAAAACCTGCAAAAGATGTTTATAGCAGATTTAAGAATAATTTTCAAAACTTGGAAATACCTAAGATGTCCTTCAGTAGGTGAATGGATAAATTATAGTATATTCAGATAATAAATTATTTTTCAATGCTGAAAAGAGATGAGCTATCAAGTCATCTTGTATAATGCTAAGAACCCTAACTGTATATTACTAAGTGGAAGAAACCAACTTGAGAAGGCTACATGCAATTCCAACTATCTGACATTTTGGAAAAGGCAAAACCATGGAGACAGTAAAAAGATCAGTGTTTTCTAGGGGATGAGGGAGAGGTGAATAGGCAGAGCCCAGAGGATTTTTAGGACAATGAAATTATTCTGTATGATGTTATAGTACTATATACATGTCACTGTACTTTTATCAAAATCCACAGATGAAACAACACCAAGAGTGAACCCTAGTGCAAAGTGCAGACTTTGTATGAAAATTGTATGTCAGTATAGGTTCATCATTTGTAACAAATATATCAGTCTGATGCTTGATGTTGATAGTGGGGGAGGTTGTGCATGTTGGGGAGAAGGGGGATATATGCTAACCTGTACTTTCTGTTCAGCTTTGCTGTGAACATAAAACTAGTCTAAAAAATAAAGTCTTATTAAAAATATGTATGTAAATACTAAGTTAGAAGTAATCTGATCTGGGTACAATTATAATGGTAAATTTGCAAATAAACTTTTCAATAGTAGTTCTCTCATGTCTTTTTATCAGATGTAAAAGTTTTGTGTGACTTTTTATCAGAGTGGATGATAATTTTAATCAAATGTTTTTGTTGTGAGGATATTTTTCTCCCTTGTTTTTCATTCATTTTGTTTAACTACACTGACTTTTTCAAATGAAAACTAACTGTATATTCCTGAATAAACCCCTCTTGATCATGACATTTTATCCATCTTACTGGATTTGTCTTGCTAATATTTTGTTTGGATTTTTAAAATGTATGTTTATTGTTGGAAGTGGTTTATAATTTTTATTATTTGTAAAGTACTTGTCAGATTTCTCAATCAAGATTATTCTGGGGGTGCCTGGGTGGCTCAGTTGTTAAGCGTCTGCCTTTGGCTCAGGTCATGATTCCAGGGTCCTGAGATGGAGCCCCGTATCAGGCTTCCCAAGTGGGAAGCCTGCTTCTCCCTCTCCCACTTCCCCTGCTTGTGTTCTTTCCTTTGCTGTCTCTCCTGTCAAATAAATAAATAAAATCTTTAAAAAAAAAAAAAAAGATTATTCTGGACTGATAAAATAAGTTAGGAAGTATCTTCTCTTTTGTTCATCTATGGAAGCATTTGTGTATGTTTGGTATACAGTTTTTCATATAATTCACTAGTGAAGTCCAGGGCTATCTTTGTAGGTATATCTTCAATTAAAGATTTAATTTAATTCTTTTAGATAGAAAATTTAAAAAAAATCTTCCTATGTCATTTTAGTAAAAATGTTTTTCAGGGAGTTTGATCATTTCATCCAGATTGTCAAATTTATTGGCAGAAGAGTTCAGAATATAATTTACAATTATAATTTAGAATTATAATATAATTTTTTTAGTATGTGAAAATCTAGTAGTGCCATTCCCTTTCAAGTCTCTGATTTTAATGAATAGTGCATTATCTCTTTTCTTGTTTAGTATTATTAGGAAGTTTAACAATTTATCATGTTCTCAAAGAACCAAATTTTTTTCTGTATTTTATTTCCAACTTCATTAATATGTTTTTACCTTTTTGTTTTACTTGCTATTCATTTTTAATTTTTTTACTGATTTATTTAAAAAAAGACTTTAAAAGAAATTATTTGAGAGAGACAGAGATAGTGAGAGAGAGCATGAATGGGAAGGAGGGGGAGAAGCAGACTCCCCACTGAGCAGGGAGCCCAATGCAGCGATGTATCTTAATCCCAGGACCCTGAGATCAGGACTTGAGCTGAAGGCAGATGCTTAACCAACTGAGCCACCTAGGCACCCTTTGCTATTCATTTTTAGAGTTTTATACTTAACTCATTGACATAAGTCTTCCATGTGTTTAAAAATATACCTTATAAGGCTTTAATTTTTCCTTTAAGTTTAGCTTTAGCCTCATCCCAAGTTCATTCAATCAGATAATTTTCTAATTCTCTTTGTGATTTTTTCTTTGTCTATTAATGATAGAGAATTCTGTTCCTTAATTTTATAAATAATTGAAGATTTTCTATTTATTCATTTTTGGTTTTCATTTCTAGTGTTATACCATTCTTTCTTTCTTGGGTTCTTTTTTTTTTTCTTTCTTTCTAGGGTTCTAATTACATGTTTGATCGATCCTCCCCCCACTGCCCCACTATCCCTTGTGTTTCTGTCTCTTTCAGTGTTTCCTATATTTGCCATATTTTTTGTTCTTAATGCTACTGATTTATCTTCTAGTTCATTAGCTCCTTAGCTTTTAATTCTACCTACTGAATTCTTATTTTCAGTTACTACATTTTTTAGTTCTAGAATTTCCATTAGTCCATTTTTATACATTCCAATTCTCTGGGGAAAATCATTACTTTTGTTACCTGTTTTTCTTGACTAAATCATAATTATAAAAAAAAATCCTTGGGGTGCCTGGGTGGCTCAGTGGGTTAAAGCCTCTGCCTTCAGCTTAGGTCATGATCCCAGGGTCCTGGGATTGAGCCCCACATCGGGCTCTCTGCTCAGCGGGAAGCCTTCTTCCTCCTCTCTCTCTCTGCCTGCCTCTCTGCCTACTGGTGATCTCTATCTGTCAAATAAATAAAATCTTAAAAAAAAATCCTTGTTTGATAACATTTGGATCACCTATGGTCTATTTTTATTATCTGACTTTTTCCCCCCTCTATATCCTATTTCTTAGCAGTCTTGGTTATTTTTTATGGGGTGCTGGACATTTTGAATGAGAACTTTTTGACTCTGAATGTTTTCTTTCTCTAGAGTACATTTATCTTATACTCCGACAGAAAGTAAAAATGCAAGGCAATCATCTGAATCTAGTCAGGGACAAATATACTTCAAGGATCATTTTTAATCTTTCTAAGGCTTGGTTTTAGTTGAATACACGGACTCCTGGATAAAGTAACAGAGAACTCAGGGTCTTTACTGGGGTCCTGTCTCATTTACTGGGGTCCTGTACACTGTGAGATTTCCAAAAACTCCACCCTGCTTGTCACATCTCTTTTCTGGTTTCTTAGTTTCTTGTCTTGCCCATTTGGTTAACAATGCTGGGGGTGGATGGTGGGGATGGGAGAGAGCAAAACTGTGTTAGGCTTACTTCTTTGGGTCTCCCTTACGAATTTAGCCCTTCAGTAACCCCAGTTGTTACCCCAGCCCCAAGAGATTGCCAAAACCCTGGTGGACTCTCTGCTGCCAAACAGCGGGTCTTCTACCCAATTTCTTTTCCTCTCTCTGGGCAAATATTGGCAAGCTCCCTGAGGGGAAATGAAGCATGCAGAATATGGGTTCACCTCAGTGAACTTTTCTTTTCTCCAGGATTCTTATCCCTCAAGCCCATTTGCCTCATCAGTTCTCTGACCTTAGCTAGTAGGGAAAGTCTCAAGACCTTCTATTTTATGAACATAACCTTTGTTATGAAATATTGAAAAACCTCTAGGAAGATCATATACCTGGTGATTATTTAATTCTAATGAAGCCATTTGTAAGTGCATATGCAAAAGCACAGATATTGGGATTTGGCCACTGTAGCAATAATTCAAATGCTTTCTGGACGTTTCCTAAATTTCAGTTATAAGTGGAAGAAGATAAAGAGAGTAATTTTCTGTACCATTTACAAAGAAAAAGAAGACATGATAAGGCTAATATAGTGATAAGTTCATGTTTCTATAAGCAATTTCCTATGAAAAAAATTCTAGCTTTTCTGTTTATTTCTTACAATGGATATTTGGGAAAGAAGTTAGATAAATTCTAAAAATAGGGTAGTAGATTGCTACATGGACAAATTAAAATTAAGGGGAGTTTTTTCTCTTGGCATTGGGGTTTTTCACTGCTAAATAGTTTTAAAAAACTTTTTGCAAGGTAGTGTTTCCTGTGGGGAGATTCTTAGGCATACACACAGAGCCTGACTGCAGATGGTCATGGGAAATATTTTCTGGTTATATTACTCTGAGGAAGACTATACCCTCAGTCACCCTCAGTTATAATTATAGTGATAGGATGGAGGGTAAACAGAGATAAGAAATCCCGCTGTGCTCATCTCATGGAAACTTTGTGAAAATTGGAAAAGAGTGTTGCACACACATAGTTTGGGGACAAGAAGCTACTATATAGATGGGTGACACAGCAGATTCTTTGACTCAGATATTCAGGGTTTCAAGTGACTTCTGAGCTCTGGATCATTACTTAGAACTTGTTTATCTGTCTATTCCATATAAAAATTTATCAGGTTCTCTAAACACAAGGGTTAATTCAAAATCTCTTCTTCATCCGCATTTCACAATTAAATCTAAGCTAAACAACACTCCTTTCTGCCTTCTTCCTGCTGTCTTATTGCTCTTGATGCCCCGATTACAATGAACAGTCCCCTTCTGTAATCCCTTTAACTCCTCTTTGGCTTTATTTTACAGCCTTATGTGTCTCTGCCAGCCAAGTAGTTTATTTTCCTCCTTCTTCCTGGATTAAAGGGGTTAAGCTGCATGGACTTCTTTAGGACCTGGCTGAGACACTATTTACAGCCCCAGCCACTAGTACTCAATTATATTTGCATGGGGAAGCCTTTCTCTACTGCTCCCCCCAACTGAAAGAACACAAACACAGCACAGGGAGCACCCCTTGGCATTCCTATCACCTACTCTGTTTTCCTTTTCTTCTTGTCTAAGCATGACTTTGCTTATACAAGGCTAGCTTTTTCCGCCTGCTCCCTGGATGATTTTGGCCTGTTTTCAACTCTCATTCTTTCTATGGCCTTGGGAGTAGTTAGTCATTTGTGCATCAGTGAGAGGAGGGATTTAGTGAATAGGAAGACCATAGACTTTTCTCTTTGGTCCTTCCTTTCTTGACAAAGTAAATCCCACTGAAAAACAGCATTAATAGAGCATGACGGTTTGAAGAATAGAGCCCTAACTGTTGACATTTCTGTTGTCAAGCTAGGTATTATGCTGTGATAAAGAAAAGACACATTTTTAAAAAAGACAATCTCCATGGCATTAGGTTTATTAGTGCAATATCATTGTCATTGTCCTCGACTCCCCAATACACTTAAGGGCCTATCAATATTCCCATTAAAAAATCCCATTTGCTGTCGTTTAAAAGTAGCCTGGCTATGTCAGATCATTTAAACTGAAATTATAGATCAATTATTTTTAGGTTTATTATTGAACGTCAAGGGTGGTTAAATTCACAGAATTGGTAGGGGTTGAATAGTCGCCGTTCTGAAGGAAAATGGTCAGTATAAAGATAGGATATTATGCAAGCCCTAGAATTTGAGACATTTAACTCACTTGAACATGAATCACTGTTAGTTATCCATGTGTATCGATGAAAGAATAGATTTACTTCTTCATGATTGGGATTAGAAATGACCCAAAATAACCTTAGTTCTTCATCGAGAAATATAAGACCTAATTGCTAGCAAGATAAAATAAAAAGGGGTCAGTACCCTCTGGCCTCAGGAAAGACATGGTATCTTTGAACACTCAATGTGCCATATTGTGTTAGGTTATAAGCACAATAACCCAACAAGTTAGGGCAGTAGTATTTTAGAGAGGAGGAAACTAAGATTTACAAAGATTAAAAAACTTTCCAAGTTAAGCAGCTAATGAATTGCTAGGTTTGGGGTTCTTGAACTGCAAAAACCTTCATTTTCTTGTGTACCACTGACACAAGTGATACAAAAATCACAAGAGTGATTCTTTTTTCAGTGACATCTACTAGTCACCTGGCCTAGTTTTTTCTCTTCAGTTTGACAGTGGGGAGAATCTTTCCTTGTTGAAAGCTGCTTTCTTCTTCTTGAATGTGTGGCTTATGCCTTATCTTTTTAGAGAGTCATTGATCAGATCTAGGCTGGCAAAATTTGAAGTTGGTCTGGGTTTTTTTAACCTCATTCATTCATTCATTTGGCTGAAACACCTTATTTAATCCCACTAGCAATGCATGCCAGTGTCCCTCCCTCGAATTCAACCTAAAACAGGTGCTACTGCTTTTTTGTATTTTTGCCAGTCTGATTTTTGTGCACTGATGTTTCTTGTTAAAACATTTCCCTCACCACCAGTGAATTTCAGTATATCTTGTAGGTTGTTTAGATTGCTGTTCTGTGAATTATTTGTTTACATTCGTTATGTCATGTTTTTTTCCCTGATGAGGCTGTCTTTTATTTTGGTTGAATTTTAATTTAAAAATTGTTGGAATAAAGGTAGGCTATTTGGATATGTTAATTAAGCACAGCTGTGTGAGGTATTATCAAGTCATACCACATATTAAAGTCATAGATCTTGAGAAGAATTGCTCCAGAGATCCTCCATGTCATGGAGACATGTCAAAAAGTGGGATTTTGAGCACTGAGACAAGACTTTCTCTCCCATCCTAAAAGCTAAGGGAGATTGCTGTGGTGTCTCCTCTATGGGTTTTTATTTTGTTTTTATTTTTATTTTTTTTTAAAGATTTTATTTATTTATTGGACAGAGACAGAGATCACAAGTAGGCAGAGAGGCCTGCAGAGAGAGAGGAGGAAGCAGGCTCCCTGCCGAGCAGAGAGCCCGATGTGGGGCTCGATCCCAGGACCCTGGGATCATGATCTGAGCCGAAGGCAGAGGCTTAACCCACTGAGCCACCCAGGCGCCCCTCCTCTATGGGTTTTTAAAGTTGCTTGTGGTATATGCACAGGAATGATAGCTTAAGCTTTGACTATGATAAAACTAGCAAAATATCTATTCAAGTCAATAATATCACTTTCACAATATTTTTCACTTCACAGAGATACAGTTTGAAGCCAACTGAATGGAATTCAAATCAGTATTTTTTTTTCCATTGAAAAGCATGTTTCTTTATTGAAGACTACTTTCTTGCTAAATTGGGTATTTTACCTTTGAGTTATTGAAATGTTTTATGTTTTATCTTATAAATAAAGAGAATTCTTTTAATATTCCAACACAAATAAAGTTTATTCTTCTTAAAATATAGGATCTACAAGCTGAAAGCAAATAGGATTAATTAGAGAGGTTATTATTGAAGACAAATGTTTTTTTCCATATGTATATCATATAAAGTTTGATACCATTTTATTTGAAGGCTTTATATAAAACACGTAATACCCAGATGCTAATACTGGGTATTTACTGGAGACCTGTTTTTTCCTTTTCTTCTTGTTTCAGGGTTAAATGTTTGAGAGAGTGATTTTCTTCATGTGGATTTTGTAGTTTCTCAGAAAATCGGGATTAAATTTAGATTTCTTTTGTTTTCTTCCTCCCTTGCAGCCAACCTACCTACCTACCTTCCTTCCTTCTCCCTCCTTCTTACCCCTTCTTTCCTCCTCTCCCCTCCCCTCTCCTCTGCATCCTTTCTTTCAATATAGAGCCATTTCAGCTATTATTCCATAGTATATACTCTTACCTTCTTCAGGGTATTTATAGACTCTTTGAATAACAGCAACTCCCCCTTCCTAAAGAAAGAGAGTTAATAAAGATAACTGATAATACCAAATGTCTGCTGGTTCCCAGGTACTGTCTTAACTATTTTATACGGATTGTCTTATTTAATCCTCACATGGGATATAGTGACTCTTTTCTCACTAATTTTATAGGGCACTCTGACCTTATGGAAGTTAAATAGCTTGCTCAATGTCAACAGAAAAGAGTTATAAGTGTCCTGGCTTTTTAAATTTGTGAACAACATACTTTTTTAGGGCAAGTTTCATTATAAGCCATTTTTAATTTAAATCTTCATCAAATTATATTCTTGATAACTTTGCTATGAATTTAGACTGATCATTATTGATTTTACTTTATACTGATGCTGCGAAAAGGCTCATACTAAAAGAAACATCAGCTCTGCCATTTTCTCCTTATTCATTTGTGCCTATACTATTATTTTATATTATTGATTCCTTGATTTTTTTTTGTAGGAAAAATTTTAACTGCTTTCATGTTTTGCAGGATAATTTATTAGTGTCTTAGTTCAGGCTGCAATAGCAAAATACCATAGTTCTGGAGGCTGGGAAGTCCAAGATCAAGGTATTGGCGGACTTGGTGTCTGGTGAAGGCCTGCTTCCTGGTTCATAGATGGCTGTGTTTTTCTGTGTTTTCACATGACAGCAGGAGTGAGAGAACTCCGTGGCTCTCTTTTATAAGGGCAATAATCTCATTCCTGAGGGCTCTACTCTCATCATCTAATCACCTGCCAGAAGCCATACCTCCAGATACCATCACATTGGGGATTAGGTTTCAACATGAATTTTTTTGGAGGACACAAAAATATATAGTTAGTAATAGATAAAATGCATAAATATACAAATCTAGCCTTAGTTGCCTGCCTGGAATTCATCATAATTGCTGAAAGGAGACCCATGAATGAGGACCCTACTGCTAGACCTTCTGCAAGGGAACAGTCCCTTTCTTACTACCATATTCCTCTAGGACTCAATGCGGTCCTGGTCTCATAAAGACCAAAGGAGACAGAGATGGAAATCGGTTTATTACATATCTTTAATTTTATAAATTATATATACAGAAAAATGCATAAAATAGAAGTGCAAAGTTAATGAATCATTAAAAAGCAAAAGCTGGGTAACAAACACTATGGTCAAAAAATAGAATACTACCAACTTTCCAGAATCCCTTCTAGATTGTAACCTCCCCTTTCCCCTAGAGATCATCATTATCCTGACTTTCATGATAATTGATTCCTTTCTTTTTTCTTTAGTTTTTTCACCTCTGTATGCATCTTTAATCAATGTGGGCTAGTTTAGCCTCTTTTTGAACCTTATGTGAGTGTAATTACACACTATGAAGTCTTGCTTAAATGGAGCTTGCTATGTTCTTAATTTCCCTAACATTAAATTTGTAATATTCATCCCTATTGTGTGTGTAGATGAACTTTATTCATAATTAGTATAATATAGTAATAACTTATTCATAATTAGTATAATATTCCATTGCATTATATTCCATTTGTGCTGGGCGGTGGTGTGCTGATTTGGATAAGCTATAAACTACATTCCAGAATTTGCTTCCTTGTGGGGTTATGAGTTAGAGTTGGCTGAAAGGAGAATGTGCATGATACTTTGAAGGCAGAAATAAAGCAACCATTATTCTCTGAAAGTTTGCTTAGTGATGAAGATACGGTGACAGTAGAAGTGCCTAGAAGATTCCAGTTTGTCCACACTCTTCTCTTTGTCCCTCTCTTCTTGACCATTGGCCCTGTTCACAAACAGATTTCCCCATACCATCTTGGTTATGGACCCATACAGGTGATAGCTACACAGAGGCAGCAGCTGACCAGAGACTTTCCCTTTCTACTTCAGCTTAGCTTTAAGATTGCTTAGTTAGCAACTCCTTCTCTGATCCTCCAACTCCCCTTTCTGGGCCATTATTTCCCTAGCTTCTCCCACAATCATATAAGGTTGAATTCCTATGATAAATATCTTTGCCAGTTAGAGTTCCCTGACTGATAGACCATTCAACAATTGATGGCTTTTTGGGTTGTTTCTAGTTTGGGGCTATTAAGAACAATGTTTGTATCCTTATATTTGTATCCTGAATAATTTTATCCAGGTAGGGTGGATCCAGGACTTCTGGAGTCTTAAACTCATAAAACTTGGGGGACACATTTAAAACACACACAAATGCACAAATTAGATACCAGGACTTGGAGGAAATTCATGCCTTGAAGCTTAAGTTTAATGAGCTTCATGGTTGAAGTGTTTAATTCTAATATATATAAATATTCACCATTATTAGTTAATGCCAAACATATTCCAAAGTGGTCACACCATTTTGCACTCTTATGAACAATATATGAGTTTCCATTTTTCCACAGTCTTGTTAATGCTTGGGACTGTCAGAATTTTAATTTTCACTAACCTGATAGATGGTTTTAGTATCTCATTGTGGTAGTTCACTGATTACAGATGCGACTGAGTCACTTTTTGTATTGTTTTAACTTGAGTTCTCCAGAAAGCAGAGCTTGAGGTAAAGGCTTATGAGCTATTGCTTTAATAGAGGGTGTAATCCATGGGAGCAGTATTGAGGGGCCAGGGAGTGAGGCAGAGGAGAAATTGCAGCAGCAAGGATACATTTTAAACTAGCCACTTCTCTTATCAAATACAAGTGATTTGTCAATCTCATGGAACTAGCTTCTGAGAAGTTGTGTAAAGGATTGTTTCTCATGACTATGTGTGGTTAATAGGTAGAAGGGAGGAAAGACAGGAGGAAGGGAGAGCTCATCCATTGGCTGCTATCTTCTAGTCAAAGATTGATTGCATGAGATACATGTCTGGACTCTACATATATGGGTGTTAAGTGGTCCTAACTATCAACTTAGAAGTCTTTAGAGAAAGAGGTGAGAGGTGGTGGGCATGGTTTGAAGTTAGATGCTATTGGCTTGTATCTGCATGAAGTTGGTCCCCTCATAGCTGGTAACCTTGGTACTGGGTGGGACTGGAACAAGTGTCTGGAGGGCATGGAGACAGGTCTAAGGCCAAGAAAGTCTGATACTGTGTATATGAGGCATACAAGTTTATTGAGCACTTTGGATTTCTTCTTTCATGAAGTATCTGTTCACTGTTTTTGTTTTTTGTTTTTTTTGGCCTATTTTTCTGTTGAATTGTCTGTCTTGTTTATTTGTAGAAATTATATATTTTGGATACAAGCTTTGAGATAGGTGCTTTGCAAATAACTTTTCCTAATCTCTGGATTGTCTTTAACTTTTTATTGTTCTTCATAAAGAAAAAATCTGAACTTTAATGTTTGATCAAATATATCAATCTTTTCTGTTGGGCTAGTATTTTTGGTGTGTTATTTGAGAAATCCCTCCCAAACTTTGAGGATACAAAGGTATTCACTTATATTACTGTTTAAAAGTTGTAGAGTTTTATTATTAACACTTAGGATTGATTTTTGTGCTCCCCCTGAGATATGGATCCCCATATAAGTATACCATGTTATCAGCATCTTCTATTTGAAAAAGAAAATTGTTGACTAATGCTATGGAATACCATCTCTGTCATAAATCAAATCCCCATACATATGTAAAACTGTTTTTTGGTTCTACTTTGGGCAATTTGTTTATTTGAGAGTCAACAATATGTTAATTACTGTATTTAAAAATAACTTCATATCTGGTAGAGTCTATCTTCTCATCTTACACATCTTCCATAGTATTTTTGCATTTTATCTGTGAATATCCATGTAAATAGAATATCCATGTAAATAGAATCAGATTGTTTGTTTCTACAAGAAATCTGTTAGGATTTTGACTGTTTGGTTTGACTTTATTAGCTAATTTGGGAGAATTGACAAATTTATGCTACTAAGTCATCTAATGTATAAATATTGAATATCTCTCCATTTATTTAGGTCTTTTAAAATCTTTTTCAATATGCTTTATTATTTTCATCTTTCCTAAAGGGCAATGGAAATTCTTGGAATCTTTTGTTACACACATTCCTAGGTATCTCATATAAGTGATACTATTTTAAATGGTATTTTAAATTTTATTTCATATTCTGTTTCTGATATGTGGAAATCGCATTGTTTTTTTTAACATTTTTTTAACATTTAAAAAATTTTTTTATAAACATATTTTTATCCCCAGGGGTACATGTCTGTGAATCGCCAGGTTTACACACTTCACAGCACTCACCATAGCACATACCCTCCCCAATGTCCATTACCCCACCCCCCTTTCCCGACCCCCCTCCCCCCAGCAACCCTCAGTTTGTTTTGTGAGATTAAGAGTCACTTATGGTTTGTCTCCCTCCCGATCCCATCTTGTTTCTTTTCTTCTTTTCCTACCCCCTTAACCCCCCATGTTGCATCTCCACTTCCTCATATCAGGGATATCATATGATAGTTGTCTTTCTCTGATTGACTTATTTCACTAAGCATGATACCCTCTAGTTCCATCCACGTCGTTGCAAATGGCAAGATTTCATTTCTTTTGATGGCTGCATAGTATTCCATTGTGTATATATACCACATCTTCTTTATCCATTCATC
>PISX010008097.1:70485-84485 GCA_004024625.1 Mellivora capensis | reverse complement strand
TTTTTTTTTATAAATTTATTTATTTGTCAGAGAGAGAGGGAGAGAGAGCGAGCAAGCGAGCACAGGCAGACAGAGTGGCAGGCAGAGGCAGAAGCAGGTTCCCTGCCGAGCAAGGAGCCCGATGTGGGACTCGATCCCAGGACGCTGAGATCATGACCTGAGCCGAAGGCAGCTGCTTAACCAACTGAGCCACCCAGGCGTCCCTGGTACTGTGATATTTAAAACAAAGCAAAACAAAATGAAAAGGAAAATTTTAGAAGATAAAGTCAATGTTGGAAAATGCTTGTGCATAACAAACGACATTGTTCTAAAAGTTAAGTCGCTCAGTCTGTGCTAATAAGAGAAATCCTTCTGATGAACAACTTAATTGGGTTTAACAAGGCTATTTATAGCTAATCCTAAATGCAGTAATAGGCAGTTTCCTATACTCAATATTAGGCCTATACTCAATGTTAGTTTTGCTCCCTTTAGATCTTGCTTATAATTACAATTTGGCCTTTAATTATTCTGCTTCTCATTTTCAATTTATGATTAAGACCAACAGTATGCCCTGGAGATGGTAAGTGCTGACGTGGACAGGAATAAAACGGACAGCAATTCCTTTAGCCTCTTGGCCCAGATGGCCAAGATGGAATCGTTTTGTTGTGTTTGTTGTTGTTGTTTTGTTTTTTAAACAAGTTGTTCCAGAATAAAAATAAAGAATATATTAGTCAAGGAAACCAGTATATATCTTTCTAAATACAGGCCAGGGCACATTTTGTAACTTTTTAAATATATTTTTTGTGAGATTAGCTGTGAATAAGGCTATGGTCCTGGGCCTACAAGGTAATTTAATTCCAACACCATAAAGTACCAGCTTAAGGACTGTAGAAAAGGTTCTGAAATTATCCATGTTTAAGGCACTGCACACTGAAGAATGATAGAACACCAAGTATAAGAGTTGTTTGGTTGATTGACTCAACATGGGCAAATCATTTTGAATACTACCTGACATATTGTAAGCCTTCAAGTTTATGTAAGATATTGCTCTTGTTATTGATTTAAATACTTTCAGTGATAATGACAAGATCTTGCTAATTCCAAATTGGAGACGTTTTCAGTTGACTTTGACACTTAACTCCATATAGGTAGAGTGCAAAATTATACAACCTATCACTTTAAGAACAAAACTGAGATGTTTATGAAGAATATAAAATCAAGTTTATAATGTTTAACTATTGTTATTCATGTAACAGATATCATGTTCACTCAAATAACCACTTGAAATTCATGGTATGCTTTATAAACTGCCTTCACACCCTAAACTAGAAACATCTTTCTGAACCCTGCTTCAAAGAAACATCAGTTAATTGGGACAAAAGAGAAATGGAAAAATCCCAACAAAAATATTAAAATGTAATTAGACTCTAAGAGTAGCATATATGCTTGAATCTTTAGTGATATGGATAATGAAATATGTTTAGGAGATTAACAGGACAGTATAAAGCAGGGAGGATAAAACTAGAATCCAGTGAGCAGATGATGTTATTATTTTTTAAAGATTTTATTTATTTATCCGACAGACAGAGACCACAAGTAGGCAAGAGAGGCAGGCAGGGAGAGAGAGGAGGAAGCAGGCTCTCCGTGGAGCAGAGAGCCCGATGTGGGGCTCGATCCCAGGACCCTAGGATCATGACCTGAGCCAAAAGCAGAGGCTTTAACCCACTGAGCCACCCAGGCATCCCAGATGATGTTATTTTAATGTCAATCAGGGCAAACAGAAATAGCCAGGACATGGCATAGGGATATTTTTGAATCACTTGTTTTATTGTGTGGTCTTAAAGATTAAATGTTGGGCTTCAGTTACTCCAGGTAACAGAATTCATGTCAGCCCATATGATGTCCTAAATCATGTCTCTCATGGAATTCACAAAATTCCTCTGGTCCACTTTAAGTGTTTGGAACAGTTTGATGTATAGGTTATAGATCCTTCTAAGCCTTGATTAAAATATCTAGTCATTCTGTCTTTCCTGATGTGCTAATGTTCACCTGGAAGCAATCTTTTCCTTATCTAAATTCTTATAACATTAATATCCATGAATCTCTCTATGCCTTTTATTATCATCCTCTAGAGAATGATGTATCGGTGTTTGTGACCATAAAGACACTAGTCCCCGTAACGTTTAAGAGGAATGAGGCATGATGAATTAAGTTAACCCACTGGCATGCCATCCCACCCAAACACTGTTGAGCCTTAACTTTCTCCCAGAAAAACCTCAAAGTATCTTGAATCCCTCGGTCCCGAGTCATTGTTGTACCAAAAAATCATGACTAATTATGGAAAACAGGTGGTCCTCTTTTCTTTTTATCACATTTATTTTTGTTTTTTGTTTGTTTATTTGTTTGCTTGTTTCTTTTCTTATCACTTCATTTCATTTTATTTCTTTTTAGTGTTCCAAAATTCATTGTTTATGCACCACACCCAGTGCTCCATGCAATACGTGCCCTCCATAATACCCATCACCAGGCTCACACAATCCCAACCTCCATCCCCTCCAAATTCCTCAGTTTGTTTCTCAGAGTCCACAGTCTCTCATGGTTTGTCTCCCCCTCTGATTTCCCCCAAGCCAATTCTCCTCTCCATCTCCCAATGTCTTCCATGTTATTCCTTATGCTTCACAAGTAAGTGAAACCATATGATAATTGACTCTTTCTGCTTGATTTATATCACTCAGCATAATCTCTTCCAGCCCCACCCATGTTGGTACAAAATTTGGGTATTCATCCTTTCTGATGGAGGCATTGTATATATGGACCATATCTTCTTTATCTACTCATTCATTGAAGGGCATCTTGGTTCTTTCCACGGTTTGGTGACTGTGGCCATTGCTGCTATGAACATTTTTATCACATTTTTTAACATTACAGAAAGCACAATAATAATAAGCCATATATTTCCCTAGTGTATTACAAAATGTAAAATTTGTGGCTTCAGTATTTACTGGTAGTCACTCTACCCTCATAGCCTCAGAAACCATAATAATTGCTAATGTATATTAAAAACTTGCTATCCTGTCATGTGCCAAGCACAGTTCTATGTTCTTTTCATGGATTATCTGGTCACTTCAAATTCACACCCTTGAGGTAAGAACCTCTATTTTCACTTCCTGCCTCCTTTTAGAGATGGAGAAGCTGAGCCTCAGAAGGGTGAAGCAGCTTACTGCAGGTAAGTACCCTTCCAAGGCAGGAGTGACAGAATTTGAACCCAGGTGGTATGACTCCTGAGCCTGCAGTCTTTACTCTCGGAAGGAAGGATGGAAGGAAGAAAGGAAGGAAAGGAGGGACTAATTTGGGAACAGACTGAGCATCAGCCTCTATCCTCAAGTTCTTTTCTCCCTCTGCTAACTAAGCTTATGTTACTAGGTCTCTTTATGGTCAGTTTTTATTCCATTGGATATCATCCAAAGTACTCGGAAATTGCAAACAGATATATCATTAACAATAGTCCATCTTTCATCCACACTTCCAAAAATTTATGGCTTATACGAGTCTAAATTAAAGGCTGGCAAAAAGTTTATATGAATGACAAAATCAGAAATATTTTAGCATTTCATTCCATACAGTCTTTGTGGAAATTACTCAGCTCCATAGTTGTAGTACAGATAATATGTAAAAGCAGGGTTTGGCCTAGCATGAGGATGAGGGAAGTGTGAGGTACTTGTGACAGAACTTAAGGAGACACTCATTTTCAAGGTTATTTGAATACAAGACCCTGCAAGTGAGTACCTATTTAAATTTTGTGACTTGAGGGCCTTACTTGCCTCATTGTAATCCCGTTCCTGAGTACAGGAATGGGTGTAATTGTATTTCAATAGAACTAGTCACAGAAAAGAAGTACCCAAGATTAGAAGCTTCTTTCTATCTTGGAGAATATTGGAGAAGGAGGGAGAGACAATATAGTCTTTGGGCTTCAGAAAAAATAATAATAATAATAGAAGAGGAGAGAATGTGGATTTCTAAAAAGGAGTGGATTAGAGGAAATTGTGGCAACAGTTTTGGGTAAAATAATTAGCACAGAGTTAGAAATTATAATCAGGACTCCAGGCAGACAGAGTTGAGTTGCTTTTCACAATATATATATATATGTATGTATATGTATGTATATATATACATACATATGTATGTATGTCCTTTTTCAAAATATGTTTTCGAAAACATATACATATGTGTGTATATATATATATATATATATATATATATATATTTGCATACTTAAACTGGGCATTCATACCTAAACCTACATTTGGTCTACCCCAGGACTGACACATTGCCACATATTTGTAATATTTAGGAGAAGTCTTACAAAGAATTTGTGAACTACTTTCTCTCATGCAATGAGAACACAAGATGAATAAAATACTTTGAGGCATTTTTGACACCTAAAAGGTGATCACATGTCATTGCTGGTGTTCATCATTAGTAGCTATAGGAGACAATGTTATACAAAGACAGTGAAGGTAGAAAATAGTTTCTCAGTTGTCAATACATAAGGGAAGACAAAATAAGATGAAAGAAATGGTAGATAAGGTAAAGCATTGAATTATATGTACTAGTTGTATGTTATCACTTATGTGGAAACCTCCCAGAAATTTCCAGAACTAATAGGGGGATGTATCATCAGAAGACTTATTTCCTGGGGCACCTGCATAGCTCAGTGTGTTAAGACTCTGTCTTAGGCTCAGGTCATGATCTTAGGGTCCTGGGATCGAGCCCTGCATTGGATTCTCTGCTGGCGGGAAACTGCTTCCCCTTCTCTTTCTGCCTGCTTCTCTGGCTACTTGTGATTTCTCTCTCTCTGTCAAATAAATAAATAAAATCTTAAAAAAAAAAAAAAGAAAGAAGACTTTTTTCCTATCAGCATCCGAAATCAAGAACCAGGAACTGTAGGTTTCATATGATGATCAAAATATTCATGTAAAACAATTTTTGTATGTTTATGGTAAGTGTCAAGTATTTTTAAACTATATGAAATAAAAGAAAAAAACTCCTTTGAAGCCTGATATAGTACAATGTAAAAAATGACAGATTGAAAACATTAAATTTTGTTTTCAATACATTTCACTTACCCTCCATTCTCCATCCCAAAATGGCATCAGTGCATACTTAAAAGACTGATGCATTCTTTTAGTCATTTGGCTATTAAGGACATGAGGAAAATACTCAAAACTATGCATTCTATGAAATATTTTAGAGTCTTACACATTGAGTTCTGCATTACATCACAATTAGGTAAAAGTTTCCAAAAATAGGGATCCTCAGTAAATCTTTATAGTCTGAATAGGCAGAAAAATTAAATCTCATTTGCTGTAGTTAACAAATAAGTTGTTAAAGTTGTGCCACTGGGAACTACTCTATATTCTAAACAGTACAGCAAATTCTGAGGGAAAATAGTCAGAAGAAAATGTCCATAATGTAACCGGGATGTACCTTATTATACTAATCAGCTCTAATAAGGAAACATAATTCTTTTCTTCAGTACATCTGCTCAATAATTTTCATAGTCATGCTAAAATTGGATATTGGAATCACTAGATTCTAGATTCTAGAGAGTAAAACAGAGTTTGCCAGTGTAGTTAAAAAATAGTTTAATATATTTGAAATTAAATATATAAGGCATGAAAATAGTCTTATGTGTTGTGTGTGTTTTAATTCTCCATAAAAAAAATTGAGTTAGAATCTAGATTAACTTGGGGTCTCTCACCTAAAACTTTAATTAAAACTTTTTTTTTCCTTTTTAAGACATTTATTTATTTATTTATTTATTTATTAGAAAGTGGTAGCAGGGGTAGAGACAGTGTGGGAGGTTAGTGGGATTGAGGGGTGGTAAGAACAGAGGGAAAGGGACAAGCAGACTCCCTGCTGAGTGGGCAGCCTGACGGGGGCTTAATCTTGAAACCCTAAGATTCTGACCTGAGCTGAAATCAAGAGTCAGATGCTCAACTGACTGAGCCACCCAGGATCCCCTTACCTAGAAGGTAACTCTAAGGGAATCATGTAAGCAATCTGACTAATGTCCATTAGCTGAGCCCTAATGATAGCATGCTGAATTTGCAGAATATCTCCCATTGCATCATGTCAGGGATAAGAAAATGAGTGATCAAAAAGTCATCTCATAAAAAGAAAAATGCAGAGGTAAGATGGACTTTGATGTCTCCTAGAAATGTGTTTTTATTTTCTTTCACCTTTAGAGTTGACTTTTTCACCCTCAGAAAGCACATCCCTTCTTTTTCAAATTACATTTTGCATTGTCTGCCATTTCAGCAGTTGATTAAGTTTCATGTCACTCCTTGGCTGGCAGAGATAGGGTCAAAAACTGGTTCATCACATGCCCAGCACACACTGCACTTTCTTCCTTTTTTATTTACAATGGTTTGTATATTGTGAGGAAACTCAGGTGACCCTACAAAGAATAAGATGACCATTTCTTTTATTAAACTAAAGAGAAATCTTGGTTGCATAGCTAAGGGATTTTGGAAAGTATAATACAAATTTGTATTCTTGTTCTTTCTAACAGGCTTAAAATAGCCGGTCTCTTTCATAGTTCTCATTTTTGCCCTTACTTCTCTACTTACTTAACTGGTATAAATGTATCGTGTTGGCAAACTTAAATTGGGTCATATCCCATAGGAACTCAAGTTCAGAACCTTTTTTTTTTCTTTTATATCACCTATGTTTTATGATGGGCATAAGAGAATTGATGAATGCGTCCCATCCTGGGATGAGAGGTTAGCACAATACAATCTCTCTCTCTCTCTTTTTTTCTTTTATCACCTATGTCTTAGAATTATAGCAAAAAGTAGGATACATACCATATTTACTTGAAAAATCTGACAGCTTTTAAAATCTGGTAATACAGTTAAAAGAGAGTTATAAGGTTTTTCAAGTGCAAAATAAAAACAAATTCTAGCAATGGTCTCATTAAATAATGTTGCCCCAAGGCACCGACTCTTTAACTCTATTGAACTGTCCTTTCTGTGACAAAGTCAGTTGACTGACTACACAACATGAGTCATAGAACCCCAGCTCTGAGGTCTGTAAACCAATCTAAACAGGCATCACCTATCCAGAATGGGTTTTGTAGTTTGATGAAAAGGAAGTAGATTAAGTACAGATCTATAATTGACTCTCTATCCATCATGATCTTAGATCTCCACAGCCTTGTCCCATTCCAGTTTGTTTTACTTTGGAAAAAAAAAAATCACAATTTCTTTTTTTTTTTTTTTTCTTTCAGAAACCCTTTAAGATTCAACGAGTCAAAATATTTTGTGGGACTGAAAATTCAGTGAGTCAACAGTATTTTGGGTAAATCAAATATGCAAGAGAATATGTACACAAATAAATAAGGGCAAAAAACTTGAAGAAGGAATTCTTATAACTGTTTAATCGACTGTTATCTAAGTACAGAAATTAATGAATTTTAGCTTTTGTTCTATGGAAAATTAAATTCCACATCTACCCGAGGTTGATTTATTCATTCAGTGTATATTTATTGAACACCTATTTGATGAAAACAAGGGATTCTAAAAGAAACAAAAGCAGCTCATTATTATTTCTGTTTCAGGAAGCTTATGCCCTTCAACAAATAAAATATTAATCAAATGACAAAATAAAAACTATCATGAGTTTTATAAAAGAAAGTAACCTGTGACATGAGAGTCACTGACTTTCACCTAATTGATGAATAAGGCAATTTGGTAGAGAAAAATTTTATTTTGCATTATGTCACATAATAAAGTGACATTTGAGTTGAAATATAAAACACAAATAAAAATTCAAAGGATGCATTAGATGTAGAGAAAAGTACACTCACTGGGCAGAAGGGACAGTATGAAATAAGAGAGGACAAGGCACATGAAAGAAAGTGAAAGAAGGCTAGTGTCACTGTTAAACAAGGAGTGAAGGTATTGCAAAAGTAGGGAACAGACCTGCACATTCTTTGGTCAATGTTTAAATCTTCCTCTTCATATCAAAATCAATTAAAAAAAAACCACCAAGTTTTGTAAATATGGATGAGTCTAATAGACCAGGAGATGGGGATTGATACGAATAGCATTGTCTATGGAATGATTACCTTGGCTATACAAATAACAATTTTGTGGAGGGGGTGTTAGGAGATCAATTCTATAGTCAGGACAAAAAGTAAATCTTTATTGTACAAGATGGAGACAGATGAGATCTAAGGAATTAGTTCTGAAAACTTATTTGGGATATAAAATGGAGAGAATTTGATGAGAGATTACAAGTAGCTGTGACAGAAAAACATGATTTCTAGGTTTTTGACTTGTGGAAATTGTTGTGCATCCATGTTAATCAATTAATATTAAAGATTCTGGGGGGAAAAATAACAGTGCTAGAATATTGGGCTGTGGCAAGGGGCAGAGAAAGGACAAGAAGACAAAAGGATCCGATCCCTAAAAAATGGGATGTTAATAAAGTGATACTATGTAGCACTCCCTAAACTTCTTTAACATATATCCCATATGAAATATGTTATTATCTATATCTTTAATAAAAAATAAATGATGGTTGGGTGCTTGGGTGGTTCAGTCAGTTAAACATCTGATGTCAGCTCAGATCATGATCCCAGGATCCTGGGATCAAGCCCTGCATCAGGCTCCCTGCTCAGTGGGGAGTCTGCTTCTCCCTCTCCCTTCCCCCACTGGTGCTTGCTTTCTCTCTCTTTCAAATAAATAAATACAAGCTTTAAATAAATAAATAATAAAGGCTAACGTGATTACACAGTCAAACTTAGAATGTAGAGATGGTAGTCCTAAATTTAAATGTTAATAATATGCAGCTGCCTCTGGATTTTGAGGGTAGGATGCTAAGACTGTGAATAAAGTAGCCATTCCCCACCAATGCCCCCTTGTGTATGTGTACAGAGGGATCTCGGCTCTAGCCATTTAATATATATGTCTTCCAAGTGTGGAAATCTGACAGTGATTTTAATAGATCATTTAGAGTAGAGTAAACCAATGGAATGTCTCAGAACTTTTGATCCCTTCAAGTACTTTACCAGTCTTTTTTTTTTTTTTAATGGTTGTTTACTAAGCATCTAAGCATGGACATCATCAGCTGTCATCTAGAATACTGAAATTATTTTCTAGCCAGTCTCCAATATCTAACTTGTGCTTCTTGTAAACACTGTCTCTTCTAACCTACAAGTTATTTTTTTTTGAAAACACAAATCTCTCCCCTACTTAAAACCCTTTAAAGGGATGCCTAGGTGGCTCAGCTGGTTAAGTGACTGCCTTTGGCTCAGGTCAGGATCCCAGAGTCCAGCCCCACATCAGGCTCCTTGCTTAGCAAGGAGCCTGCTTCTTCTTCTCCCTTTACCTGTTACTCCACTTGCTTGTGCTCTCTTTGTGTCAAATAAATAAAAATTCTTTAAAAAACAATTTTTCGAGGCCTCTCATTGATCTTAAGGTAATGATCCAAATCATTCTCTGGACAGTTTTGCTATGGTCCTGATGTAATTATTAATACTCTTTCACTTTCAGAATTGCAGCTATCTATCTATCTATCTATCATCTATCTATCATCTATCTATCTATCTCACATGTTTCTTTCTTTTTCAGAATGCTTGGTTATATTTTATCTTCTATATTCTATCTCCTGATACCTGTTTCTGATGGCTTACTTTTGTGAAATTTGAAACTGCTTCACTTTTAAATATTAAGTCAATAATGATATTTTAAATAAAGCAATGTATAGCAAAGTTCTTTGACTTGCCACATAATCCCTGTATAACATAACACCATATAAGATAAAATCTGGTGCTGGACTAAATCAGATACCTCCAATATGAATTCCCATAGTTCTCAGTATGAAACTTATGTTTAAATACTAAATCACATAAATGGCCTTTTAATGAGTTTTTCTCTGGCAGAATATAGACTCCATTAGATCAGAACTAGCTCTGTCTTATTTAATATTTATCTTCCTTAGTAGAATGCTAACTCCTTGAGGATGGGGATTATAATCTTTCTTTTTCACTATAGTTTCTTCAACAGTCTGGTACTTCTGACAGGTGGAAGGCTCTCAGTGAATATTTGCTGAAAGAAAAAATGAAGATAGATTCAAAGAGAGAATGAGACACTCTGTCTCAAATTGGGAAATGTGAGTTTCATTCTGAGTCAGGAAAATTGGTGATCTTATTTTTCCATCTGGGAACACAAAATGATAGAATGATTTACCAGGAAGTTCTCTAAGTGTGACACAATGGTGCAAAATAGGCAACTTTTGCTGATGTAATTTTCAAGAGAAAGCCCAACAGAGCCAGAGTTGATGTTCAACAAAATGGTGCCAAGGAAACTTTCAGATAAATAGCAGTTGAAGAATGAGATGCCCATCAGGTAAGGGAAACCCATTTTACCAACAGACATCATTATCTGTATACACATTGATAAAATTAATAAAAGGCGTTATTGAATAGAGGTGAAGTTCCCTCTAATTTAGTGTTCATTGAGCAATCAGAATCAGGGAGGGACATGTTCTTACTCAAAGTTATATGCCTACCCCGCATCTCCAATCTTATCCACAGTTGTCATTTCATTTTTTTCAATTGGCATACATTGATAACTTACTTTCTGCAAATGTGTTTGTATGAGTTTGAATCAATAAAATCATTTTCCACATAGAAATGGGTGTAATTGAAGAAGCAACATCTCTTGATGTGGGCTCTAAGACAAGATATAACACATATGGAAGGAGTATGAAATCTCTTTAAAACTTTAAACACTTAAAAGTGTTCACATTTCAGAAATATATAACCTACATATAAAGAAGTTTTCCTTATATATAACAAACCATTTTGATCAGCTCTTCAAAGTAAACATTATTGTGTCTAGTACTTCTGATATGTATTTTGAGTTGCTTTAAAAAAATATATTCTCAGCATCATCTATAATTCAGGTCTGCAATTCACATCAGTCACCTAGGAGTATAAACCAACTCAGAAGTAGCAAAATTAAATATTTGTGGTTAGAAAAAATGAGCTTATGAAGCTACACACACATACACACACATGCGTGCACACACATGATAAGGTAAATAAAAATATTTTGTAGTTTCTTTAAATCACAATATTTGAAATATATATAAAATTTTTAAAGATATAAAATATTATTTTATTTGAAATGTAGAGATTCCTTATTGCTTTGACAAAGTTTGTATTTTTGCAAAAGATACATGATTTTTGAAAGATATGAATATGTTTTAACCTTCCAGGGATAAAATGGACAGTAAACATAAAATATAAGCAACCAAAAGGCATCGTATGCTTATCTTTGATAAAACTCAGACCTTTGGGAGAAAATTTTAAAATCATGAATGTTTATATTCACTAATATTTAGCTTTTAGCCAGTTCTGCCTTCTTTAAATACTTGAGAAACTTATCCACTTTGGTGGCTTCAAATGTACTTCTTTAGGTACACTATATATTAAATATAGATATTTAGGGCATTAAAATATAAATCTCTTCCCTGATCATTATTTCCAAGTGCCAGCTGATGATGCTTACTGGGATTCTTTGCTTTCATCTTAGTGCAGCATATCTTATTCTTCATCTCCGCCTCATTCGGACTTTTCTATTTCTATTAATGTAATAGTCACTAAGGTCAAAATATTACTTGTTATAACTTCTCTTTTTCACTGACTTTACCCCCATAGCTGATAAATGTGTAACGTTAGATGTCCTTTATATGTAACACCCTTTGAAGCAGAGCAAATTACAAGTAAAAAAGCAAATAAATTTACCAACAAATAAAAACAAAATTCATTGTTTCATCTAAATAAACAGGAATCAAAACTTTTAAATAAATGTTTTCTTGATTAATTCTTCATAGGGGCTCAAATCCATCCCTTTCAACCATGTCACACTTGCTTCAGTCTAATTTGGACCATCATATCCCAACTACTCAAGTTAAATTGTACTCTCCTTTCTAAATAAACCACATTCTCCACCACTAGGGATATGTTCATCTTACCAAACAACAAAACAAAAAGAACAAAGCAATCAAACAAAAGAAACAATAAAGAAAACAAAGCAACATAAAACGGAAAAAAAAAAAAAAGTTTATTTTGGCCTCTATAAAGTGATCAGCCAGTTAGCATCTTGCTAACTCTAACCCTCAATTCTAGTTTTGGTTCGACTTTGTACTGCAGTCATACTTGGAGTTCAACAACTAACTGTGCTCTTAGGTCTTCATGCCTACAGTTTACTCTCCCAGGAACAGCGTCTTCTGCCTCTCTCAACCATCAACATGATAAGTAACATTCATCCTTCAATTTGCAAGTTGGAGAGAGATTTCTCTTAGCATTCTCCTAGAAAGGCACTGATTTATTCAGTACCCCTCCATATGTCAGTACACTTAGTTTGCAATTTTTTTGCTCTTACTCAATACAGTTAAAGTAACTAAAGGTGCTGGTTAATGTATTTATCTCACTGTTGCATTACACACACATGCTAAATTCATGCCTCAAACTATATTCAGTGACAGAGGTTTTCCAGCTTGATGTCCTACCAACTAATTTTCTGCTAAAGCTTTTTACGTGATTCAGACTCTTCTATCTGACCTTCGTGCCTTATATGGACTATAGAAAAAGATTTACTATTATTATTTATTGTTACTACTTGAGCACTCACAAACCATATCTATATTGGGACTCAATCATGTTATCTTTAGCTAGAATTGTGCTGTTAATCACAATAATATGATGATCTATAATGTTATTCAGACTGTAGTTCCAATATTGAATTTTACTTATAGTTTCAAGTGGATGTGTGAATGTCTTCAAATAAACTGCAACCGCTTTGAGGCAAAATACTGGGACATATTAAATAGGTATTTAATACCTATTAAATACGTATACTATTGTGTATATTTTTGTATTTAATGCCTATTAAATAGTAAACTTTTGTGATATCTTTTTGGTATCTCAATAAAACCTGCATAAGTGCATTTTATTTAGTATATGATCAATATAATTTCTTCATTTTCAACATTTTAAATTTAATTTTTTAAAGTTAACGTTAACTAGTTAATTCTCAAAGAAATGAGAACAGACTTGAAAAAGAAAACGAAGAGACTGTCTTTTTTCCACTGTATATTTTTTCCTGCTGGGAAAATTGGACAGCTATATGTAGAAGAATGAAACTCGACCATTCTCTTACACCATACACAAAGATAAACTCGAAATGGATAAAAGAGACCTCAACGTGAGACAGGAATCCATCAGAATCCTAGAGGAGAACATAGGCAGTAACCTCTTTGACATCAGCCACAGCAACTTCTTTCAAGATATGTCTCCAAAGGCAAAGGAAACAAAAGCGAAAATGAACTTTTGGGACTTCATCAAGATCAAAGGCTTCTGCACAGCAAAGGAAACAGTCAATAAAACAAAGAGGCAACCCACGGAATGGGAGAAGATATTTGCAAATGACAGTACAGACAAAAGGTTGATATCCAGGATCTATAAAGAACTTCTCAAATTCAACACACACAAAACAGATAATCATATCAAAAAATGGGCAGAAGATATGAACGGACATTTCTCCAATGAAGACATACAAATGGCTATCAGACACATGAAAAAATGTTCATCATCACTAGCCATCAGGGAGATTCAAATTAAAATCACATTGAGATACCACCTTACACCAGTTAGAACAGCCAAAATTAACAAGACAGGAAACAATGTGTGTTGGAGAGGATGTGGAGAAAGAGGAACCCTCTTACACTGTTGGTGGGAATGCAAGTCGGTGCAGCCACTCTGGAGAACAGTGTGGAGATTCCTCAAGAAGTTAAAAATAGAGCTTCCCTATGACCCTGCAATTGCACTACTGGGTATTTACCCCAAAGATACAGATGTGGTGAAAAGAAGGGCCATCTGTACCCCAATGTTTATAGCAGCAATGGCCACGGTCGCCAAACTGTGGAAAGAACCAAGATGCCCTTCA
>PISX010008097.1:0-70385 GCA_004024625.1 Mellivora capensis | reverse complement strand
AGAAGATGTGGTCCATATACACTATGGAGTATTATGTCTCCATCAGAAAGGATGAATACCCAACTTTTGTATCAACATGGATGGGACTGGAAGAGATTATGCTGAGTGAAATAAGTCAAGCAGAGAGAATCAATTATCATATGGTTTCACTTATTTGAGGAGCATAACAAATAACACGGAGGACATGGGGAGATAGAGAAGGAGAGGGGAGTTGGGGGAAATTGGAGGGGGAGGTGAACCATGAGAGACTGTGGACTCTGTAAAGCAACCTGAGGGTTTTGAAGGGGCAGGGGGTGGAAGGTTGGGGGAGCCAGGTGGTGGGTATTATGGAGGGCATGCATTGCATGGAGCACTGGGTGTGGTGCAAAAACAATGAATTCTGTTACACTGAAAAGAAATAAATTTTAAAAATAAATTAAAAAAAAGAAAACAAGAAGAAGGAAGAGGAGGCAGAGGAGGAGGAAAAAGGAAATGTGAACAAAAAAGAGGAAAAGAAAACTGAGACAAGATGAGAGAAAAGAAAATCTAACATTTGGATGGCATAATGAAATCAGAGCCTCAAGAAAATGATATCACTGCTTCTTCCAAATCAGACCAATTTTGTCCCATTATATGGGAATCTACTACTCACAATTAGGTAGAGAAAAAAATGAGTTTTTGATCATTTGTTTTTGGATTATACTGAATTGAATACAATTTTAATAAAGGAGTATAGCATAGACCATACAATAAAGTTATTGCATATGAAGAGTAACAAAGGAAATGGGAAGATTTGCTTTGTTTTAGAGTTGGTTTTAAATATTGGAAGGGAATACACTAAGGGCCACCAAGAGATTTAACTAAGGGAAATTAGAACACTAAGAGGAAGTCAATTTTAGTAGAGGAAGTCAATTTTAGTTTTATATAAGTAACAAGTTTTCAACAAAAAAAAAGTTGTTTAAAATGATATGTACTGACATGGAATGCAAAACAAGTTGAGTCATTGACATATCCATTTATTTATCAATTCACATTTATGGAGTATCAACTGGTAAACAGGCATCATAAGAAAAATGATAAGAAAAATGAATAATTCTGACCCTCCAGAAGCTTATAGTTTAATGGGGGATATGACCACATAAAAAAAAGATAATTTGAAAATTAGAATTAAATATGAGTGCAGGAAAGTATGCATACTCACTTTGTAGCCAGATGGCCTGATGTCAATTTCCAGCTTAACCACCTGTTTGCCTTTGGGGAAATTAAAAAATTCCTATGAGCTTTTATGTCTCATCTGTATCACTGGAATAACAAAGTTCATTATAAAATAAAGAGATGAAAGTTTGATGTGTTTCGCACAGAAATGGAGATAGAGAAAGCAAAAATTGGTACCTATTTGAAGAGATAATCACTGAACTGAATCTTAATCGATGAAGAAAATTAGCAAAACATAAAAAGAATTATTTTATTTTTTTATTTTATTTTATTTTTTAAGACCATTTTAGACAGAGGAAGTAGCATGGGCAAAGTCATTGAGGAATGAGGGCTCACACTGCATCGTGAAATAGGGCACATTAATTTATCAGAAAACCATAGAAAAGAGCATTCATACATCTAACCTAGATACAGCATTTTGTAACAGTATATGTACACAAAATGAAGTTTTCACAACTACAGGCCACAACTCAGGTAAGTTGCATGGGAACATAGAAGGGTTTTCTCTTAATATATGTTTAATATATGGTTTAACTCAAAATATCAATGGTATGTTCAGTTTGAAAAGCAACAGTTGTAAAAGGATAACCATGAGATGCTTGGTGTCTTCAGGAACCCTTAAATACGAAATGGTCCTTCGTATGAATACTGTGTGTATTGATATATGGTCACTAAATAATTACTTTTCAGGATTAGGACAATCAGTATAACTTCAACAATGCAAGTTTAAAGCAAACCAATTAAAGGATTTACCTGTACAATGAACAATATAATTTAGGGCATCAATTTTGTTAAGCTAACAATCATTACAATAATAGCCACTCTTTCCTATAACTATGTAATTATTTAATGATATTTAATTGCATATGTCTATACATGTGTATGTATATGAATGACAATCATAAGTCACTATAAAAATAATCTGATACATATTTTACTTCAAAATTGGCATAGAGTATAAGTATCCTGAATTCAGATCTTCTTTACTCCGTTCACTGCTTTTTTCTTATCATTTTAATCAGATTCTTAATTTTGGCAAGTGCCAAGAAATATTTGTAGGGTTCTGGAAAGCTGTGGGAGAACACTTCCTCCACACCCCCCCGGGAGTGCTCATGATTTACCTATGTTCTACCAAAAGATACTAGGGTTTCTATGAAACCCCACAGAGAAACAAAAAATAAAGCTTATTCATAAATGAGAGAAAATATTATCTTCCCCAAACCCAGTGAGGCAAAAAGAGAGTAGAATCTTTTCATCTATCGAAAAAAGTGAAAGTAAAAAATGCAAAAAGATACTGTCAGTTGCATGCCCAACATTGTTTGCCTTCTCTTAAGACGTCATAAACATTAGCTTCTGTGATCTCCATTAGGTTGACTCTCTTGCATATTAACTCAGGAGCAAACATTGCTTTTTGATGTGAAATTGAGATTAATTCTCTTTTGCTAATGATTAAAATGTCAAATTGTGACACAGAGATAATTAAAGAAAAGTGGTCATTTTTATTGCTTAGATAAGGATAAGGATATTTTAATATTTCATTCCTATAGTAATAACTCTCTACAACTGAGATGTTGATTAACCATTTGATAAGTTTGATTTTTTGTGACATCTGGCCCACATTGTGGGAATATATTATGTGTATAATAAATAGATATAACTAATAATAGGAAAATAACCAACCTGATCAATCTCTAATGTTGTAAAGGAAGCAAAATCAGCCAGCCAAATGCCCAACTAGCCAAATACACAAACAAAATACCTTGTCCTTTTGGGGGAGGAAGCAATGGCTTTCATTCAAGCCTGAAAGAATATCACTCTGAAATAGGTCAGTAGACTTTGAGCATCCCTGTGTTTAACAACCACTGTGTTAATGCCTTGTAAGCTCCCTGGCACATAAGTTGCAGAACGGATCACTGAATCAATAAGGACTCTAATCCTCAAAGAGTAATGATGTCCCACTAACATTTGCTATATTGTCTTATATTTAATTACTCCAAAGAGTGGTGGAAGGTTTATTTGATTTCTTGCACAGTAATCATTAAAACATGATGTAAAAAGATATAAAATATATAATCTTTTTCCAGACAATACGAATTAGAGATAAACTAGAAAGTGAAGTCATCCTATGGAAACTAGGAAAATATACTTCATGAACCTGTCTCAGGGATGGTTCAAACCAATGAAAACTGTGTTTAATATCTTTGCATTTTGGGGATGCCTGGGTAACCCAGTCAGTTAAGCATCTGCTTTCGGCTCAGGTCATGATCCCAAGGTGCTGGGATCCTCTCCCACATCTGGTGGCTCAGCTGGGAGCCTCCTTCTCCAGCCGCTTGTGCATGCTTTCTTTCTCTCTCTCACTCTTTGCCAAATAAATAAAATCTTTCTTAAAAAAATAAATATCTTTGTATCTTACTCCTCATTATGTTAATTTGTGGCATTAGGTTTATATAACCATTAATACTCTAAGAACATTACTTAAATTACTCAGTTATTCTGTTTTGTAACTACTCTAGATGCTACCAAATTTCTGTACTTCCTGTTATTGAAAAATTATTGAAAAACTCTTGAAAGACTTGTCTGCCTTTACTACTTACAGACCTCTTATCCTATCCTTTCTTCAATCCACAGCAATCAGGTTTTTGTGCCCACATTTCCACTTGAACTATTCTGAAACATACCAATTCTGAGTCTTCCTTGATTTCAGCACTTTTGATCGGCAACAGTGGTTCAGCTCCCTCTCCTGAAGCACTCTTCTTTCTCCTGGTTTATAAGAACCCACAAATTTTCAGTCTTTCAGAGTATTCTTCAGTCTTCTTCAGTTTTTCCTCTTTCTTACCTTCTGTGTATTAAAATGCTCAAGGACGCAAACTATGAACCATTTCATCACTTGTCTATTTACATCCAGATTGTTTTTTTTAGTCCATGGATCTAGATGCCCAATCGCTTTCTTCACCTAGGACTTGGAAATAATAAGCAATCACTGCATATTTGAGAAATCATTGACTCTTCAGAGAGATTACTAATTGTCCACAATTGTGTTCCTGGCACTAAAATTTTGGCAGAGTTATCAGCAGTAAACTGGTATGACTCATGGCGACATACTGAACAGATTTTGTCCTGCTACCTAGACACCATTTGTTTCTGGTATGTTTTCCGCATCTGAGTCTTTATCCTTCTATTGACTACTGCTTATTTTCTTAGAATTCACCTGTCACTTAGAACAAGGAAATCTGGTTGTTATACATGGTCCTTAGAAATGTTGGAGCTGCAGCAATTAGAAAATATGATGCTGATTTTGTTTCCTTTTGATATATACTCAGAAGAGGAATTGCTGGATGATATGGTAGTTCCATTTTTAATTTTTTGAGGAACCTCCGTATTCTTTTCTATAAATGTTATACCACTTTACATTCCGACCAACAGTGCACAAGAGTTCCCTTTTCTCCACATCTTCACCAATACTTGTTATCTTTTGTCTTTTTGTGGGAATATACTATGTTATATTTTGGTAATAGCTATTCTAACAAGTGTGAGACTATATCTCACTGTGGTTGAGATTGGCTGATGATTAGTTATGTTAATAACCTTTCCATGTACCTGTTGGCCATTTATATGTTGTCTTTTGAGAATTATCTATTGCAGCATTATTCACAATTACCAAGTTATGGAAATAACCTAAGTGTCTGTTGACAGATGAATGAATAAAGAAATACACACACACACACACACACACACAAACACCATACACATAAATTCTCACACACACACACACACACACACAAACACACACACACACACACTCTATAGAATATCATTTATCCTGGAAAAAATAAAATTCTGGGGCACCTGGGTGGCTTAGTCGGTTAAGTGTCCACCTCTTGGTTTTGTCTCAGGTCATGATATCATGAGTTGTAGGATGGAGCCCCATGTCAGGCTCCATTCTTAGCAGGGAGTTTGCTTGAAGATTCTCCCCTTCTGCCCCTCCACCCACTCACCCAAGCTTAATCTCTCTTTGTCTTTTTCTCTCTCAAATAAATAAGTAAATCTTAAAAAAAATTCTGCATTTACTACAACATGGATGGATCTGGAAGAAATTATGCTAAATAAGCCAGACACAGAAAGACAAATACTGAGTGATTTCACTTATATGTGGAAACTAAAAAAGTCAGATTTATGAAAGCAGAGATTGGATTGGTGGTTGCCAGGGGCTAGGGTATGGGGAATATGGAGAAATGTGGGCCAAAGGCTAGAAAGGTTCAGTTATGCAAAACAAATAAGTGCTGGAGATCTAATGTATAGCATGGTGATAATAGTTAACACTGTTTTGTATATTTGAAATTTTCTAAGATAGATGTTAACTCTTCTCAACACACACACATGCACAAACATACATACTATATAGAGCAGATGGCTAAGTTATTTAGCTTGACCATGGTGATCTTTTTAACAATGCATGAATATAAATACATATATATATATATATATATGTATATATATACATATATATATATCAAGTTGTAAACCTTAAAAATATCCAGTAAATTTGTAAAAAAGGAGGTATCAAAGAAATATTCATTTTTATATTCTTTTATATAATAATTACTTCAAGTTTGAGTCTCAAAAATATTCCATGTTTATCAAATAACTAGCCTAGTGCATATCTCAAATAATTAAAACTACCACTTATTGTTTATTCGAGTCTATTAAAGATTTTCCACATGATAACTCAGTTGAAGGAACTAGATAATATCATACCATTACCCTCTATTTTGAAAAGGAGGTGAAAGAAATTTAGAATGAACACCATAAGGTTATAAAGTTGGTGACTTGGAGCAAGTCCTAGGTTCTTACTACAGGACGTGAATACACCTGATCTAGAAAACAAAGGAAACCATGCAGTGTTGCCCAGAGTGTCCCCATGGTAACAGATCTTTTTGCTCTCCAAGTTTTTACAAATCACAAGATATAAAATATCATAAAGCAGGAAGTAAACTAAACCACATTTTGTGTTAGGAGTTTTTAGTAGGGTCTGTTTTCTCTGAAGTCTAGACATCAATATCATATGTAAGGCTTCTGAAGCCAAATGTGTCCAGGCCCCAATTCAAACCTATGAAGTGAGGATTGCCATTTGAGCTTATATAACTCCTGTCTATGATTTGATAAAAATGAAATAATCCTCAAAATAAATATCTAGTCCATGATCCTGCTTGTACACAAATATATTATTATTGTTTTTATTTGTTAAACAATTAAATGACTTACTTAAGTTATGCAGCTAACAGAAAGAGAGTTCTAGTATTTACCTGGAACATAAATTTGTAAAGTGGTTTCCTACTCTGTAAGGGAGATATTATTTTCATTTCAGTTATAATTATAGAAGCTGAGGTTCAAGAGCTTTGAGGAAGTTGCCCAAGTTTACAGAGCATATAAGTTGTGAAACCTTAATTAGACGACAGTTCTTTCTGACCCAGATTCATGCACTCTTCCTTCTCCTCAAGGAGGCAAATTCTGTGATCTCCACCCCACACAACAATCCCCAGCCCTCTACTAAACAGCATAACCATCTGAAAAAGTATCTGAATTAAATCTTCAAAACTTGGCATGTACGAAGTTGAAAATATCATAGGAAGTTATTTTTTTCTTATTTTAAAAAATTGAAACAGACTCAGACATAGGCTTGTTGAGTGTGAATTCAACAGCTTATTATTCCTTAAGCTATTTTCTTCCTAAAATTATTGTCACTGTTGAAGCTGAATGGCTTCACAAAATGCTGACGTTAAACAAAGGGGGGGCAGTTTTCAAAGAGAGATTTTTCTATCAGATAAAGTGTAGAGCTTATTTTCAATCTGTAGTGTTTAGTTAGAAGGAAGTGTTCAGTACTTGATACTAAGGGTAAGAGCAAGTGAAAATATCACTTCAGAAAATTCTGAATGAGATAAATTGAACTTTCTACTATATTTTCTTTTATTAACAAAGAAATTATTGTTTCTACTTTCATTTTTTCTTTTCCTTTTAAACACTTTGGTTTAAGTAGTTGAAGAAATATTACATTTAACATGCTTGATACAGTGTCTAACATAAAGTAAATGCTTAATAAATATTAGCTATTATTATTTTATTAGCTCTCGCAGAAGCATATGTTAGTTATGCTGAAAGCCAACTCCCTTAGAATTTTATGATTAATAGCATAATATTAGTATAATAACAGTGGAACCATAATAAGTAAGCAGAAGAGAACATATCAGGAGAAAATGAATCTTGAATTAAACCAAAGGTGTTCTGAAGCTCTTTATGTAACCAATAGTGTAGGCTATTATAAACTAAAATCAATTCCTTTGTGGGTCAGGCTGGATATTAATATTAGTTAATTACTAATGTCCTGTTATTTGGTTCAATAATCCATGGACTGACAATGATAATTTTGGAATGGTATTGTCCTATAGTACCTTCATACTGTTTTCTTGGAAAAGAGGAAGGAAAGAAGGGAGGAAGGAGAGAGGGAGGGAAGGAAGTAAAGAAAGTAGGAAGGAAAATAAATTTTTTTTATTCCAAAGTGTGTCTTATAGAACTCTTGTTCTTCTAGCTTTACTCTGCTATATGTTTATCTTACTTTTTTGTTTTATAGTCTTCTAAGGAAGAGTCACATCAGTAGCATTTTATATATTATACATGTGCCCTTTCTCTACCTCAATTCATACAGAACTCCTGACAGAAATATGAACTATTGAAATTTTATAATTTTTAATATGGAATAATTTGGATGATGCGAGTTACAGTTTTGCTCCATCAAAAAAAGGCAACATACTAAAGGATTAATCTACATATTTCAAAAGCTAATGGAAACACTCACAATGGCTATTTAAAACTCAGTTGGTACCACTATTTTAAATAAAAGTGCTTACAATTGTTCAATATAGCCTTAGTCTCCTTTTATGATTTGATTTTTTAAAGGAAAAATTAGCTATGGTTCACCTATGTCAACCTCCACAGTTTGAGAAAATTTGCAATACGGACAAGGATTGCAAGTAAAGTAAACCTATATAGTATTTATTTGTAGATACCTAGAAGCTACAAATATGTGAAATAACTATTCTTGTAGATATTCTCAAATAAATAAAAAGTTATGTAGCTTAAATATTTCCCAAAAATTAATACACGGAAAAAATCTGTTAGTTGGAAATACAAGCTGATACTTAGAGAACTGAGACTGTTTTGTGCTTTTTTACCTTTTGTTACTGCCATGATACTTTATCCCATGAATCTTCCTGTCTTTAAATGACGTATGCCTCAGTCTGTCTGTTGCTATCACTTTCCTCCTACCTAGTTATTTAGCACAGATTCAAATACCAATTCATGCTGTCCTTGAAGAATTTCTTCTACTTGTCTTGCTTACAAAAAGTCATTATCGAGCACTTTGGAATAATCCCAAATATTCAGATATAATGAGAGAGAACAGGTGCACAGAGAATGAGAAGAATTCATTATGCACATTATTGGATTTTTTTTCATAGCATGAGTCTAATTCATTAGATCTATCAAAATAAAGCCTACTATCATGCTAAAGGACTTATCTCTACATATTTAAAAAGGTGAAAAAGGAGTCTAAAAGTGTAAATCAAGCAATTGACTAGAAGTATAATGCCTATAAGGAATTAACTCTGTATTTATTAATTGATCTTGTGTCATTGGAAAGTGACTACATATTCCTGACTCCATTTCTTTTAATGTGCTCAATTGAAAGAAGGAATTCAAGCAAATATGGTATGTTAAGATGAGCTAAAAAAACACATATCCAAAATACTAGTTTCAATTAAATTAATACAGTCAAAAAATGGTAAAGTTTTCCATGTGGAAGCATGTTTCTCTAAATGATGCATATATAGATAAACTGAAAAATTTCTGTGTTTTTTTCCATAATCCCAATTACTACATTAAGTGTTTTATAAATATATATGTAATAAAAAGACAAAATTTTCTATGCAGTATATATCGGAGACAATATAAAGGTATTTGGGCATTTATAGCACAGTTGCATATTTATTTTATAAAGTAACCTAAAACTATCAAACTCTTTCAAGTATAAAAAGTTAATGTGCAAACTTTCTCATATTTCTCAAATTACTGAGAAAATATTTAGTCAATATTATTATCTTCCTTAAAGGTACACATATAATTTTGTATTAAATTTGCTTTTGACTGTATAAAGATGATTTTTAATAAAAAAACCTCTATTTGAACAATTAATCCTGATGAATTTATATCAAAAAAGCTTAAATATTTAGATATTTGGTAGAGTTCAGAATATAATTTTCAGAAAAAAATTAGAATGAATTGTGATTTCTTTAAATATATGAGCTTTTGCACATTAATGTTCTGACTATTCATTATTATAATAATTTTGTTCTCTCACCTATAAAGTCTAAACAAAAATACAAACATAATTTTTTTCTTTGATATAATATTTCATGTTTGCTTAGAAAAAAAATCACAAAAGAAACTCAAACTGTAAAAGTTAGACCTACACGCAGAAGCACTGTGGCAAAAATCAGGTATCTGGAGCCTTACTAACTGCTTAAGATCCTGAATTTATCACATGTTAGTTGGATAATCTTGAGCCTCTTACCTAAATTCTCTGTAGTTCATTTTTTTCCTCCTAAACAATGTAATATTGATAATACTATCTGCATGGGATTATTGTGAGAATTAAATTATATAATCCATTAGTGCTAAACACAGGGGTTGGAACATGATAGTTTTTCAATAAAAATTAGTTATTATTATTAACCACAATATTCAGGATCCTCTCATTCTTATATTATTTGCCAATAAATGACTTATAAATAAATAGAAATATTTCCTGTTTTTATGCATAAAAAGGAAGTAAATTATTTGATCAAGGTAATTTTTTTAAAATATAAATTTCTGAAACTGAATCCAGGTGTACAAATTGGAGCATTTAAGAAATTTTCTAATCATCATTACTTTATTCATGCACTTATTTGTTCACTCATTTGCTCAAAAATATGACCACGTCATACTTTGTGCTGGGCACTTTGAAGGCAGGCATTAAACCTATATAAATGGGGAAATAAAAGAGAAAAGGGAGTAGTCAGTAGGATTATGTTATGAAAAGAATCCAGGAATAAAAGGCTGAACTTGATTGATTTACCATTGCCAGCAAGATTATTAGCAATAATACTATTATAAAAAATAAAGTTTCTGAATTCTTCCCACTATCCGGTTTCTGTGCTAGTAAATTCAGCCAAGATTTAAACTATGTTTAAATCTTCTGCATCTCAGCAAATTCCCAGGCAGAAGAAACAACATGTGGTGGATAAGGGAGGGATTCATTGAGGGGTACCCTCTCATCTAGGTTAAGAAGTTCGAATTCTAATGTCAGGAATATGGAAAGACAAAGTAGAATTTAAAGTAGAAGAGTGATAGATTAATGGTTTCAGAAGATTGCATGGATTAGAAAGGAGGTACACTACAGAGGATTGAAGGTGAGATAAGATCAGATACCACCTACAAAGACAGATCAGACTACGGCAACAGTTATAGAGCTGGTGGCTATTAAAATTCAAAAGAGAAACACAGAAGGTGCCTGGGTGATTCTGTTGGTTAAGCCTCCGACTTTGGCTCAGGTCATGATCTCAGGGTCCTGGGACTGAGCCCTTGTAGACCTTCAGACTCCCCGCTCAGCAGGGAGTCGGCTTGCTCCTCTGCTCCCCCTCCTTCCCCAAGCTCTCTCCCTCTTTCTCTCTCAGATAAATAAATAAAATCTTTAAAAAGAAGGAAAGAAGTAAAGAAGGAAGGAAGGAAGGAAGGAAGGAAGGAAGGAAGGAAGGAAGGAAGGAAGGAATCCTGTGAGAGATACACATCCCTGTGAGGGGCTAATTGTGAGGAGTGAGTGATAGGATGGAGTCTGATATAAACCCATATGAGAAGGAGAATGCTTGAGAAGATGCAGAAAAGATGATGAATTTTATTTTAAATATGTTGAGTTAAATATACATTTAAACTACCTAGTTGTAGGGCTTGCTATTATTATGTCTGTGTGATGTTGGTCTTGATGAGATCTTGATGAAGATGATGATGGTCATGATCTTGACATTTATTTGGGGTAAACTCTGTGAACTCTGTGCCAGTCTTGGTGCTTTTCACATGATAGTACTTTATAGTTTTATTTATAAAACTGAAAAGTTTCTGTGATGATTTAGAGCCACAATTTGACAGTGTCTTCTTTAATATTAAAGAAAAGTACTGCAACTTCATTAATAATAAACAGAGACATGGCAGTTTTCATTTAATTATTATTTGGTTTTGAAATTTAGATTACTATATGCTAATGGAAGAAATTTAAAAATAAATGTATATTTATTAAATATATATTTTAAATGTGACTGGGTAGCATAAATTTGATAAAACACTCATTTTTCTAATTGTGTATGATTTCTTTCTCATAATAATAGAAATCACAAAGAGTGTGTGTGTGTGCTCTCTGATTTTTATTTTTTGCCCTTAAAGCTTTTCCTTGGAAATGCTTAAAGCCATACTTAATTTTTGTTCCCCAATAAAAGTGTATGAACAGTGATACCATTAGAAGAAGAATGATAATCTGATGATGATGATAGCAGGTGGTACCACAATGAATTCTTCTTATAGAAGAGTACATTCTTAACTGTCATTTGTCCTGAGAGTTCCATTTTATCATGAGAAGTAAGAGCAATCCTCTCGGGGTGGGGGGGGGTATGATTAAATAATTCTTTGTTTTTAAGATTTATTTATTAATTTAAAAGAGAGAGAGAATACAAACATTGTGGGGGAGGGGCAGAAGGAGAGGGAGAAAGAAGAGAAACAGACTCCTAGCTGATCTCGGGAAACCCACATGAGGCTTGATCTCAATATCCTGAGATTATGACCTGAGCTTAAATCAAGAGTTGGATGCTTAACCGACAAACCCATCCATGAGTTCCAACCATTAGATAACTCTTAATCCAGAAATGGCATCTGTATTTTGGGTTATTAGGTAAAGTAAAAAATAAATAATTAATTAATTAAAAAATATACAAACAAACTTTAAAAGCTTATCACACACATTTTCAAAAATCTTGTTCTGCATACAATAAAAAATCCTCCCCTTTTCAATTAAATTTGTAGCCAAAATGCCTGAATGCTCATTGTTCTGTAGCAAAATAAAATGAGGAAGAATAGGAGAATGCACAAGAAATTGTACAATAGAATACTCGGGAAGAGCTGTCACTGGCTGAGTGGAATTAACTATGTATGGGAGATAAAATACCAAAGCATCAGAGTTATTCATTCATGAAAAAAAAAAGAAATAGTTATAGAATGCTTATTTTATACAAAGCATTGTGATAATTACTACGTATACAGAGATACGATTCCTGTCTTCATAAAGTTTATATAATTCTAAATGTAAATAAAAGGTACAAAAAAAAGATAATTTGGAAAGGTACATGAGCAATTTTCATTTACATTTAAAACATCATAGTAGTCCTATTCAGAAGGTTGAATTAATGGGGAATTTATGGGGAAGGTTGTGTGACTGTAGGGGAGCAGGACCTGGGGGTCCAGTGGATTCCTCCAAGCTGCCAAGATATTTCATACAAGCTAGAAATGGGAATGCCCTGGACTTGTTTTGTGATATAGAAATGGAAGGAAGTACGTGGACTGGAGGGAGATTTTTGACAATTTTTTCACGGAGTTAATGGAATTTCTGAAATCTCCAGGGATTGGGGGATGAATTCTAGGTTTCCGGTTTCTACATGAACACCTGCTAGTTGGGTATGATTTTGAATTAAAATATTATATGTAGAAGGAACCAGGTAAATATTGGGGGTGGGGGAAAAGGACAAGTGTAGTTTTACTATTGAAATAGGCTTATCCAGAGTAAGAGAGCAGGGACCTGAGGATATGGAATCCACAGCTGGATCTGTGGAGGGGGATCTCTGCAGGTATGTGGGCTGGAAAGGGAAAAGTTTGCACTGATTCATGGCAGATTTCTAGCTATGCACTTCCATAGTGCATAGATTATGTATAATCTCTCAAGGGCAAAACACTCATTTTAAAGAGTCACAGAACCCAGATCAGCAAGTGTCTTAAGGGTACTAATAAAAGTGTTTGAATGAGGGATAGGGAAAGCTGGTTACTCTTAAGCAGTTAATCCCCTTGGAGCTAACTACCAGCTGTCCTATGAAAGATGTTTTCGAGGAGTTGGCTCTTAGAAGATCTCTTTAAAATGTTGAAATCTGAGCTCCTGGTGATCTGGATAGTAAAACTTTAGTTTAAGACCTCCACTTTTGTGCCAGTACTCTCCAACAAGTTCAGGGTTTAGTAGATTCCTCAGAACGCACTTTTGTGATAATCATTACCCTTTACAATCAAGATAACACAGGTAGTTTAAAAGGGTTTATTTCTTCGCATTATTTCCACTCTTATTTCACATTTGTTTCAAGTTTTAACTTGTATGGACTGCTCATAAAATAACTGCCTTTTATAAATACACAGCTAAGTACAGCTCATTCCTGTTCTTGCAAAACCTGTACAACAAAAACTCAGTCATTCCAGACCCCTGCTGACTATACCAAAGACTGAACGTCCACTTCAAATGCCCTTGTACTTTCATCCATTAAATTTTATTCTGTTATCTCAAAGTTCTCTCCCAGGGAGCCTTTCTTGTCTGCGTGGGCAAAGGGAAGGATCATATAACTTTCGAAGCACCAATTTCCTTCATCTTTTTAAATCATCTATTTCAACAAAATAGGAATTTATAAAATAGACCCTACTTTCACAATGCATGATCTCAAAACACAGCTAGGTATACCTTTAAAAGTAAAGAAACTCTCCAAATTACAACTAAATAATAAAACGGAAGGATATGGAAATCATCTTTCCTCTTCCATATAGTTTTTACCCAGCCAAACAAAGGATCAGGACCACGATTCAAATCCCTCTGAGGATTTATAGCCACTATTTTCACTGTTGACATGACGTAGAAAAAAACTAAAATAAAATGAAATTATTCTTATTAAGTTATTCTATAAAATGCTAGTCCATGTTAAAATCTCATATGTATATTATGTGCTCTCCATACATTATGCTCTTCTTTTTTAACTGTGTGAATGGCAATTTCCTAGGCAAAGAAACAGAATCAGATTTTAAACTTTGTTCTGTCCCTGCAAAGTCTGTTCACTCCACAGTTAAGAATTAACTCCAGGCAAACATGATTGCTGAGCATGTTACAAATAATATGATTTTAATTTGCTTCACCCACAATATGCCTACTAAGTGGGGAGATAAGAGTGAAATCCTGTTAAATAAGAAAAAATAATATGAATTAGTGGACTTTTTTCTTTTTTTCCTTCATTCCTTCCTTCCTACCTTTCTTTTCCTTTTTAAGATTTTATTTATTTATTTGACAGAGACAGACAGAGATAGCTGCTAGAGTGAGTGTAAGTTGGGAGGGGAGAGGGAGAAGCAGGGGGAGCCCAATGCGGGGCTTGATCCCAGGACCCTGAGATCATGACCTGAACCAAAAGCAGACACTTAACCAACTGAGCCACCAAGGGGCCCCATGGATTTTTTAAATTTTGGACCGCAAAATTACCTTAGATTATAAATTACTTAAGTAGTTTATTTCTATATTTCATTTGTGGCATTTAGCATATTTTAGGGATTTGAGCAACATTAGTGATAATAATGAGGACATCCTTCCAGTTAACAAACACCTGAGGGGACGTAGCACCAATAGTTTAATAAATGATGTGACACTATAGTAGTTAAAGATTAAAGAGAAAAGTTTACTCGATATTGTTTACCATATTTCTATCTTATATTTGAAAATATATCTCATTTTAAACAAAAATGGTCACTTTAATTTGGAAATATATGAATCAACTTAAAAATCTAGGTTCTTTCACTTATTAAGACATATTATCAGATATGTCTATAATTGTTATTTATGAAAAGTTATTTGGAAAAGACAAAAAGATTATCTTGAAGATATATACTGGTGATACATACTTTTTGATTTACCAGATAATTGCCAATTGTTAATTTGTGCTATTAGGGACTGCTATAAGGTCACCAGGCTAAGGTCATATTCATCTCAATTGAAATGTTTCCAAACTTATTAAATTATGATGATATGAATGATGACCCATCAAATTTTTAGTTATCATAGGTTTCACTTGGCAAAGGAATATTCTTTTTTTAAGATTTTATTTATTTATTTGACAGAGAGAGATCACAAGTAGGCAGAGAGGCAGGCAGAGAGAGAGGGGGAAGCAGGCTCCCTGCTGAGCAGAGTGTGATGTGGGGCTGGATACCAGGACCCTGGGATCATGACCTGAGCCAAAAGCAGAGGCTTTAACCCACTGAGCCACCCAGGCACCCTTGGCAAAGGAATATTCTTAAGAATTTTCTTTTTCTTTTCTTTCTTTCTTTCTTTTTTTTTTTTCTCTCAATATGCTTCCCGGAGCCTATTCCTTTCAATTCGGAACTTATCAAAGTTGAGTTTAAAAAAAAAAATCTACTTGGCATCTGTTGCTGTTACTCTGTCAAATAACTCACCCATTGTCTAGATCTCAGTGGGGGATATGTGGGAGGTCCCACCGTTTCTTTCCAGCTGTTGCTTAGTCTGGGATAATGTTTTTGGTTTCATACAACTCCCAGCATGCAGTCCGCTCCTGACAGCCTCCATAAAATTCCATTTAAGCAAATGAATTAAAAGTTGGTGTAAGCAAAGTTTAGGAAGAAACAATTAAGAACTCTTCCTGAACTGACTTATGACTTGGAAAGTTTCATCTTAAGGAAACCTGTCACCTTGAAGGATCTAACACCACAGGCAGCTTTACTGTAGTCTGAGCCTACCTTTTGCTTCTCTGAACAAACTCTTAAAAGAGTTAGAAGAGCTTCTGCGGAAGTGTCTGGAGCTTAAGAACTGGCAGCATCTGTTCAGTATGATAACAGTAGCAGCCTCCTTGGCGGCAGTCTAAACCCTGAAATCCCCAGATCTACCCCAGACCTAGCCCTGGGGAGAAAAAGATTGCATTAAGCCATCATTTTTCAAACTTTCCAAAGGGAATCACACATGAAAGAGAGTTGCAAACCCCTCCCTCCCTCCCTCTGCTCCTGTCCACCTCCCTGTTACACACACACACCCACACACACACACACACACATACACAAATGCACACATAGTCACAGGGAAAATAAGATGCTGCAGAATAAGATGCTTCACTCCAGAGTGAAGTGAAAGTGCTAAGTGTGTATCAGAAAACTGACTAAAGGGAACGTAATGATTTTTTTTAAAGATTTTATTTATTTATTTGCCAGACAAAGATCACAAGTAGGCAGAAAGGCAGGCAGAGAGAGTGGGGGAAGCAGGATCCCTGCTGAGCAGAGAGCCCGATGCGGGGCTCGATCCCAGGACTCTGGGATCATGACTTGAGCCGAAGGCAGAGGCTTTAACCCACTGAGCCACCGAGGCACCCCCTGAAGTAATCACTGATAATGGTCATTTGTGGGTAATCAAACCAACATGGATCAGCAATATGTCAATATATGAATAAATATAGATTACCAAGAAATCTAAATTTTCCAACACCTTTGCCTACACCTGTATTAGCATGCCTTACTTACACTGGCTCTGCCCAATGTGTGTATATTATACTGCTATCATCCCTCACCCATGCTGCTGATTATCCAGCCTATACTGGTACTTCCACTCTGCCCCAATAGCTGCCCTTGGGCCTCAGTTTCCTCGCCTGCAAGTGACCATGATTATAGCACCCACCTCTACAGTTACTAAAAAGATTAATGAGTGAACATACATAAAGATCTTAAAATAATGTGAAATAATAAAGACATGTAAATGTTTGTTATTCTTATTTCTCTTTTTTCTAATAACTTACGTTATTTACTGAAATCAATCATATATTTAGATGAAAGCATCAGCAAATGAGCTGCAAACTAGAAAAGTACATTCACATCTTATAGTTTCCCTCTGAAATGATGCTATTGTTCAAATAAATGGGATTCTTAACATAGGAAGACACTGACATCTTCCCCAAAGCATTACGTTGTTTTCTGGATATTTCACATATATAAGCATTGACAGGAAACAGATTTTATTTGTTTTCTTTTTAATCCAGCATCCTTAAGTGACATATTAGCGATTGAGTATTAAAACAAACAAACAAACCAACAAACAGAAACAGTGTAATACAGGAGGATATTTTTAAGGGCTAAGTACTAGTTTGTCATTAATTTCAGGAAGAAAAAGAAGTGTCATATAGACCCTAAGTGGTTAAGAATTACTTCAGGGCCCACATATAGAATTTTTAAAAAGTCACTTCATGGCTTTGAGGTATTCTAATAGGTTTTCTGGATTTTTTTTCATTGTCCAATCCCTTATACTACCTAGAAACTATAGGATTACTAAAAAAAAAAAAAATTTCTCAGGAAGTTGTTAAATTTCAGTGTTTTAAGCAAAATTTTAGTAATTCCTACTCAACTTTATTTATGGAATTCATTATATATAATGAATTTGGTATATTATACCAAAATTGGACAAACTATAGAATAATCAGTTACCAAGAAATAGGCATAGCAAAATTTTACTTTAAGAAATATTTTTCTGAAAACTAATGACATAAGAACACATTCACATTGAAGAAAATTAGACCCAGTGTTCAAATAGGTTCTATTGGTCATCCATATCTAATTGGTTTAAATATGATGGGACTTAGAGTTTGAAATGTGAAAAGAGTATGATGGTCATAACTTAGACCATTGTTAGTAGTAAAATAGTGATATTTATTTTTGAAATGTGTGACTTGGTCTGGGGCTATGGGAGGGTATCTGAGCTGGTGCCCTGGGCCAGCAGAGGGCGACACAGGCCCGCCCCAGGGGTTTTGGGCTCCAGATTCAACAACGAGAAGTCTGTGGATGCTGGGATAGATGATGCCTTCTCCTTGATTTCTTATCTGTGGTACTTGTGCTCCGAGGAAACTCTGAAGCCTTCTAGAGATTTCAGTTCCAGCTTCACATCCTTTGTAATTTTCCCTTAAATTCTGAACAGCCCAATTTGATACTTTGGAATTTTAAATCAAATATCCAAATGGCAGAAGGTGGTTCAGCACCTCTAACCATTGAGGCTTTTGTGATCAACCCCTACCAGTAGAGTCCCTCTATATCTCTGTTTGTCTGTTTCAACATGTTGTAGATCAAAATATGCTATGTGTTATATTTTGAACTCTTTTTCACTAAAGAGTGCTCTAATTTGAACTAAAAATTGCATGGTTACTCTAACCATTGGAATTTAAAATCTTGGCAGTTGTGGGGCACCTGGGTGGCTCAGTGGGTTAGGCCTCTGCCTTCAACTCAGGTCATGATTTCAGGGTCCTGGGAATGAGCCCAGCATGGGGCTCTCTGCTCAGCAGGGAGCCTGCTTCCCCCCACCCTGCCTCTCTGTCTACTTGTGATCTCTCTCTGTCAAATAAGTAAATAAAAACCTTTTAAAAATCTTGGCAGTTGTAATATGCTTATGTTTCCCTAAGAAATACCCTTTCTTCCAAGAAAGACTCCATCAAGGAGGGCACCTCACCCCTGAGTTCCGGGGCTACTTTGCTTCTCTCTCATGGTGCAATGAATGGGGACTGACACATTTTATAATCTTTATTTTCCCAAGCTCCTTAAAATAAGAATGCCCTGTCCTAATAGACCTTAGTCTAGGGCTATTGACCTTGGTCCTTTCAAGGATCTGTGGCTTCCCTTTCTATAACTGTCAAATTCTCCATAGAAATAAAGTTCCCTATTTATTATCTAGCCCGGAATATTTGGGGAGAACACACTTAATAAAGTTTGCTGGAGTCTTTCTGCTTGGCAAAAATGTCAAGAGAGGAAAGATGAAGTACAAAATAATAAGGTCCATGGTGCTTATCTCCTTTCCTCTCCTATGTCTTACATTCTATAAGTACGTCTTAACTTTTTTCATTTAGAGACTGCTTTTGAAATGAGTAATTGAAAAACAATAGGATGATTTTGAACAGCTTCTTTCTATAGGGAAATTATTGATAGAAAAGGAATGCATCTCTTTAGTTTTTACCTTAACAGATGACAGAGTGTATGTACCACAAAATGCCTTATAAATTCTTATAAAATAAAATAAAATTCTTATAAAATAAAACTATCTTTGGATTTAAAAATACACTTGTAAAGCTCTATGATTCCCTGTTGTTATCAAATTAGGAATAAGTTTTTAAGTTCAGACAGTCAATGTATTTCTGTGTATTATCTTTAGAAATAGGACTGTTCATGAATGAGAAAAATTGTTGGATACTAGGTCCTAAATAGTAGTTTCACATTTTTACACTAACCCCTCTTCCCAGGTAACTTGTAGCCCAGTGGTTGCTGCATCCTATTGAATGTATACGTCCTTCATTTCATGACTTCTATGTCTCTTCCTCAAGTAGTCTCCTCCCCGAGAAGGCCACTATCAAACTTGTAGCTACTACTGAAGAATGTCCACACATCACTATGCATTTTTAATATCTCTCATCTCCAAAATGCTGTTCCTGATGCGCTAGGAAATTAGATTGTTGATTACTTTGTCCATATATTACAATTTTCTGAACATATTTTAGGGCTCCCTTTGGGCACTGAAGTTCTTTGAAAACAGGAATTATGATTTATGAATCTTAATTCTCTCTATGGTGTGTAGAATGTGTGGGATATAAAGATAGGGCAGTACAAATGATAAACATTAGGTATTTTTGGAATTAAATTAGTTTTTAATAGGAAGTATGTAGTTTTAAGTCAAACATTTTGAAAGTAGCCTTATGTATAAAAATTGCATAATATATAAAGCATTCTAAGTAATAGCTGCATATTATATACACATTTATCTATATGTATAATCTTTTTATGAAATGTTTTACAATTCTCCATGATTATAATATCTTAGAATTATTTACTTGTGATAATGCTTTATTTTTATTATTCTGTCAATGAACTTGGCTTTAAGTTCTCAGGTCAAAAACATGAGTTCCGAAAGTATACTTTTCCTGTCAGAAGGAAGTTTCCTTGTCTTATGAGACATATTCTAAGAAAACAAATATGAAAAAACAGGTAATTTTCATGTCTTCTTCTCATCCTCCTAAAATATTGTTAGCATTCTTAAGGATAGGAGAATTATAAAAATAATAATTATATATAATTTTTATAATAATTACTTTTTCAATAAAGATATTTTAATATGTAGATAGGTAACAAAATATGGGGTTCATATATCTGTTTTTCATATTTTTTATCTTTTAATGACTTGATTTATAATTATTTTATGGAAAAGAAAGCCTTGACTGATGGGCATTTAAGAAAATACTTATTTTGTAAAGCAGCTGATATTTATACACTCAAATCTTTCCTGGGCCTCATCTACCTCTAGTTATCCTTTTCTATTTATTCAACTTGGGAAGAGGAAGAAAACAATTGTTTTTTTTTTTATAAAAATGAATTGGTTTTTTCTGTAGTTTATCAACTGTGTTTTCAAATGTGTTGTAGATAATGTATCAGAAATATCTTTAAAACTTTATTGGTTCAGAGAAGTTGTGTAGTACCAAATTTATCCTGGCACCTGTAATGAATTTTTGATGTACCAAATGTTCTTTTGAAGACTCATGTTATGTTTTGCATGAAGCATTTCCATTTTTCCTCTGAGAGTTTGAAGGAAAGGAAGTGAAATCACTAAACAGTTTTTCAGAGGTTAAATTTGCTCACTTATAAAAATAAGCCTAATTACTGCTTAAACACAAAATGTACAGAATTAACAAGAAACTTCACTTGAGTACTCCCATTTGTGAAATACAAAACATTCAAAGTTTTACTGGCAAGATTACATAATTAGAAATCTCTAAACTGAATAATCACTCTATAAAAATTGTAATTATTTAAGCATGCAAGATTTTATCTATGTTCTAAATATTATAGCCATAGAGCAGACAATTATCTTTAGGTTGGTAAATAGAGTTTTACATTAACTCGGCAAGAGGTAAGAATAAAGAATGAAGATGACAATCTTAAAAGTTTATTGATAAAAATATCTCTACCTACAGATTTTCTTAAGATATTCTGACAAAAGTTGGCAAAGCAAATTAACCTCATATATATTATATGTGCATGTATATAAGCATATATAATGGAGATAATATCATGACTATTAAGGTGATATTTTTTCACTTTTTCCTAAAGAAGATAAATCAGGTCCCTCTAAAGCCATTGAAATACCATAGTGGTAGTAAAGGCTCAAGGGCAAGAATTACTTCACGAGGAAAGAGGAAATATTGCAAGGAAGTCCTGCTTCCTTGTATACAGAAGGCTCTGAAACATAGAAAAAGGAGGAAAAGGAATAAAGTAGTCAGGCATGAGTATTCTGATTCCCTGTACTCACTCACCCACCCACACACCCACCCACTCACACACACACACACACACACACACACACACAAGACTGGGAGATTATAAAAGAAACAGAAGTGAAAGAACTTTAAGGTAGACCCAATTCCATGTTGGTACTTTTGAAAAAGCCTATTGCCACAGATCATCCTTACTAAAATAAACCATGAACCCATTAGGCATAGAAGGAGACACAACTATTGCTCACCATCATCCTTCTGCTAGCATTGTTAGTTAAAGTCTAGAAATGGCAAATATTTTGTGGCAGACACAGAAGGTGCTTACATGAGAGTCAGGGCCTGGAGAGCTGATCTGGGTAGGAGCCAACAGGCTTACCAGTAACTTGAACAGCTTAAGTGACGGACCATTTAGAGAATGAAAGTGTGATTCAGAAGAATTTACAGTACCATGCAGAGCTAAAGATCGACTGAACCAACAAAACCATGTTGCTTTAGCTAAGAATTGTGCCTCCATACTTCAAGTGAACGGATGTAGAGCAGTCAGTGATCAGTTAAATTGGAGACATCTCCCAGAGAAAAGACTTAGAGAACAAGGCATAGCCATTCTCACCCTTGATGACAGAAGGATGACCCATCTCTCCATGCCTGCAAACCTGAAATCTCTCTCTCCTTGGAAATGAAATCTCCTATGTAATCCCACTTATCCCTCATCCATCTGTGTTCATGTAACACTACAGAAGTGAGTTACGTCAACTAAGGAAGATTTGTTCTATAAGGTTATTCAGGAGTCCTGTTCTTCTGTCTGTGGTTCGTTCCACTAAGCTCTAGGGTGTTTCCATCATCTATATATTTAAAACTAGATCCACACCATTGTGTTTTTTAGATCAACAGAAGGGAAAATGAGGATTTTGAGGCCAAAGGATTTCTTTACAGAAAGTGATTCAGAAAGTGGTACATATCAGTTTTTGCACACCACACTGGGAAACCCAAATTGCAAGCAGGCTGTGAAATATTATCCTAATCTCAGTTTCCATGTCCCTACTAAAATTCTACTACCTGGAAAAAGAAAATTCTACTTTGCCCATCTGCCACACTTACTATTTTTCAAAAAGACACTGAATTTGAAAGAAATTAACTTTAACACCCCACCACTAATTATGTATGACTACAGTTTATTGCTGTCCAGCAAGATGGGGAAAACACAATAGATAGGATTAGCTACACAAACTAAAAATATATATATAAATTTTGTTTGCTGATTTAATTGGAATTATGAAAATGTGTAGACATATTCTATATATATTCTGTTGACTTATGTGTTTAAATTAATTGGGATTCTTGGTGACTAACACTTCTTTTGCAAGTTTAATACATTTCTATAACATAATCTGAGATTCCTTAATGATCATGGGTGTGTAAATTTCTCCAACGTCACCTTAATTGCTCTCCAAATTCCTCACTGTGATCCAGGGTCATTGAACTCCCCCTCTATTCCTAGAACATACTAATCTCTTTTCTTCCTTAGAAATTCTGTACTCTATGTGTCCTCTAGCTTTATCATACCTCTAGTTCTTCACCCACCCACCTGGCTCCCCCTTCTCCTTCAGATATCTCCATAGCTTCTTCAGAAAGAGTTGCATTTTGCATGACCATTCTGCCTAAAGCTATCCCTTCCCTATCTCTTAGTCACATCAACCTGGGCATTCATTTCCTTCCCTGAAATTTTCACAATCTGCAATTATATTATTGATTGATTTATTTTGTAGTGCACTATTTCTCTCCCATACACAAATGTAAGTCCACATCTATCACCCCACTATCCTCTCTGCCTATTGCAGTAAGTGACACAAAGTGAGGTTTAAAAAATGTTTGTTGATTGAGCGAATGGTGAAGATAAACCCTTTGAGAAACAAATATAAATAGCTGTGTGTGTATATGTGTGTATATGTGTACTCTGAGCTAAATATTACTATTCCTCAAAGGATGGGCTAAGAGAACCTTGTTTACATAAATCTCAGGCAAGTTTTTCATAACAAGTACTGATAATGTATCGCTATAAAAACCATGTTGTTACCCTCAAGGCATTATGAAATCCAGCCAAAAATGGATTGTTGATGACTAAATCAACACTGTTTCACATTCTGCTCTGTACTCAGAATAGAACATATGCCTTTGTAGCCCCTGCTTTATGCAAATCTGTGTTGTTTTATATTAGTTCTTTGATTTTATTTTTATGTTTGTGTAAAGGAGTTTTAAGAGAAAATTTCCATAAAGATAGGGCTTAAATTACTCATCCATCAGTAATTACTCTTTAGACTACATGATAGACAGCATGATTCAGTTGAATTTTATTGTATTGTTTTACGGGATAGTATAGTATAGGTTTTTCTAATGACACCTAGATAAGATTTTGCGCATGTTTAATGACCTCGGGCAAATGATGAAAACTCCAGTTTCTTCATCTACAATAATGGACATGATATCAGCTCTAATATCTTAGAATTGTCGTGAGGAACAAAGGTATGTCTGTAGATACTACATAGTAGAGAGTCTGCCACATAGCAGGGAATCAGTGAATCTTAGCATGTTACTGGATGACTACTCAGGGGTTCTCTGCTAAACTTTGGCACTATTAAGGTTGACTTGCTTAAACCTACCAAAAACGAAGCAAGTTAGAAATTATGATCTCTGTCCTAAAGGTGAAAAAATTATAGTTCAGAAATGTAAATTCCCTACTGCTACACAGGTTGTGGGCAGGTAAGCCAATTTATTTTCAATTTATTTGCATTATCTTGCTCTTAGTTAATAGCCTACCTTCAGATTCCTTTCATTTCAGATAACCTGGCAACCAGACCAGAAATAAATCTTTAACTTATTGTTTCTCTTACTTGGAAAAGTTGGTGTGTTGGTAGTTAATCAAGAGAGGGTAAAGATAAGAGAAAGTGAGAAAGGAAGGGAAGAAAATAGGAGAAGATCAGAAAAGAAAAGTCTAAAGTGCTAAAGACAGCACAAACTTTTAGAAAATTAGACAAGTAAGTCATCTTTCTTTCTTGTCCCTATAAAGACCTCAGTAGTATAATCTTTCCAATTATTGGACAAATGTTTTTAATACAGGAAGAAATCAGGGGATTTGTGAAAGAATACATGTCTTCTTATACTTATTCTCTTTTAAACATTTAAATTGGTATTTAATTCCAAAGATGGGGGGTCAAAGATGTGTGTATTCCATTCTTACCTCAGAAGATGTATTCCAGAGCATAATTTAAAACATACTGTGCTGCCCTTTCTATGTATTTTTCTACAATTACTTCTCTCTTCCTATCTCACTCAAAGGCAAAGGTAGTTGGTAGGAAAGAATGTGAAGTTCTGAGGACATCAAAGGTGGAAACTATTCTAATTACTGTGCAGCGCTGATATACTTTTGATTGTGAAATAGCCCATAAGTTCATATTGATAATTAAAATCTACTATTTCAAAAAAATTAACATATTTCATAAATCATACACCCAAGGTACACTAGACATTGGAGACAATTGGAAATTTGATCCCTGAAAAAACAAAGTTGAGATTTTTCTCTATGTTAGTATTCTCTCCCTTGGCAATGCAAGAGTGCTTCTGTTTCATTTAAATATTATCATCCAAGATTTAATAATATCCATCCTTTCTTGGTTTTTGCTTTCACACACTGGTGTGGAGATGACTCATGTCTTGTCCTGAAGTCTCTGTATTCTAGGATCTTTAACATCACTGTGCATGTTTTCTTCTTAGGACTGAACTGTTTCAGCTTTTTCTGCCTCTTACCTCTAAAAAGGTATCCGCAGCAAAAGGAGTCTTGAATTATTAAAGATTCGTAATTTATCTCTCTGGAAACATAGAAGTCTGCCTCTCACGTTCATCTGAAGGGTTGATGTCTGCGTGACTGTCTCAATACTTCCCACAGAGCAGCCCTGAGTGTAAATGGACCCTTCAGGTCCTTCCCAGCAGCATGAGGGCAAAGTGATCCAAAAGAAAACTACTCACATTCTGTTATCTTGTTTCATTGCATGAGACCATGTGTGTGTGGTTTTTATGTTTTGTTTTGTTTTGTTTTTGTTTTTTGTTTTTTTGTTTTTTGTTTTAACCTACATTTATTGACTGGGTTTTGAAGAATTTTTCTAAGTTCTTCGCCATTTTTTGACTTCTCTTGTAGTCTTAAGATTAAACCGGGATAGTGCTAACTTCTGATTGTTTAACTTACATACATTAAATCAAAGCTTTTAAGGAATTGGTGGACGTGCTTTTTTTTTAATTTTAAAATAAACTTAAGTAATTTTTTTTAAATTTTAAAATAAACAAGTAAAACAGAACAGATTTTTTTTTTTAACTAGAGATCTTAAAAATACAAAAATGCAGCTACAAAATCCTCTCACTGTTCAATTCCTGATGTCTGGAAGTGACCTACCTACAGGAAAACAAATCTGGGCATCATTTGTGTAAATGAGAAAGGAACCATGGGAAAGATTTACTCCCATGCATTGCCGTAGAACACAAGCATAACCATCTACAAAGAAACTTCAGCAGTTAATATTCCCCATACAATAATAATTCGCAATGTGATTGTACACCTCACCAAATATGCCCAGACAACAACACTGTTAGCTGCTCCAGGCAATCAACTGTAGAGAGAAATCACCAATTATGTTTGTGTTTTTTGTAAGATGCATCCTTAAGGCTACATTCACAAAGACTTTTTGATCATACTCTGCCTATCAGAAATATGGTAGAACATGTGTCAATGAGAAGCCAAGGTCTTACTGTGATGTTAGGTGTACTTGGGTCGGATTAGCTTGCTTCCTTGGATTAATTATCTTATCTAAGCTGAATTTTCGCATTTCTAACTTAAAAAGCTATTAAAAAGCTCAAAAAGGATTGAGCTTATACAATTGACATATTCTAGTGATTTAAAATAATGTCTCCATGGAGAAAATGCTAAATAATTTATCAGTATTATTAAGAAGTAAGTTCCAAATTCTGAAAAATTGTTCTTGTTTTCTTGAATCTTATTTCTTGGGAATTCATTGACCACTCTTTAATTTTTTCTTCAGTGTTCCAAGATTAATTGTTTATTTTTCATTTAATTTTATTTTTTCTATGTTCCAAGATTCATAAGTTATGCACCACACCCAGTGCTCCACGCAGTATGTTTCCCTCTTAATACCCACCACCAAGCTCACCCATCCCCCCATCCCCTCACCTCCAAAACCTCAGTTTGTTTCTCAGAATCCACAGTCTCTCATGCTTAGAAAAGGAAAAGTGAGTTGGTGTAAATTGGAGGGGAAAGCGAGGAATGATCACTCTTTCAAGTTTGGATTTGTTAAGTTTATCATTCAAGATTTAGTTATATTGAGAATGACCAAGAAAAAAATAAATTAAACTATAAGTGGCTAGTCATAATACTTTTAAAAAATTGCAGTATTTTTCCTTTTATTCATAGAAATTAAGTACAGAAGAAAATCTAGGACTAATGTCACAGCTTACTCTAGTACCTTAAAAAATATAACTTCAATAATAGTAATAGTGAATATGCTTTTTTTTATTTCATTTCTTTTCAGCGTAACAGAATTCATAGTTTTACACCACACCCAGTGCTCCATGCAATGCATGCCCTCCATAATACCCACCACCTGGCTCCCCCAACCTCCCACCCCCCCGCCCCTTCAAAACCCTCAGGTTGTTTTTCAGAGTCCATAGTCTCTCATGGTTCATCTCCCCCCCAATTTCCCTCAACTCCCTTCTCCTCTCCATCTACCCATGTCCTCCATGTTATTTGTTATGCTCCACAAATAAGTGAAACCATATGATAATTGACTCTCTCTGCTTGACTTATTTCACTCAGCATAATCTCTTCCAGTCCCATCCATGTTGATACAAAAGTTGGGTATTCATCCTTTCTGATGGAGGCATAATACTCCATAGTGTATATGGACCACATCTTCCTTATCCATTCGTCTGTGGAAGGGCATCTTGGTTCTTTCCACAGTTTGGCGACCGTAGCCATTGCTGCTATAAACATTGGGGTACAGAAATGCCCTTCTTTTCACCACATCTGTATCTTTGGGGTAAATACCCAGTAGTGCAATTGCAGGGTCATAGGGAAGCTCTATTTTTAACTTCTTGAGGAATCTCCACACTGTTCTCCAGAGTGGCTGCACCAACTTGCATTCCCACCAACAGTGTAAGAGGGTTCCCCTTTCTCCATATCCTCTTCAACATACATTGTTTCCTGTCTTGCTCATTTTGGCCAAATAGTGAATATGCTTTTAATGCTTCCAAAGCAACAGGAACATAGCAAACAGTTTTACTTGTATCTCATTTAATACCCTGACAATCATAACATTTCCCAATGTCATACATGAAGTAACTCGGGCACAGAGATAATACATATATTATCTAAGATCACACAATTCTGACAGTTGTCATGGCTAAAGCCACAACATCTGCATTAAAGCAAACAAGATGAAAAAGGAAACAAAGAAAGGTATGAATTTCAGGAAATTTCTTGAATTTTACATTTGAAATTCCACCTTTATCTCATTGGCCTCAACTCAGTAACAAATAATACCTACTTGCAAAGGTTGCTTGGAAGGATGGTCCTTATATTGAAAGACAATATACCTCCTTAAATACTTGGAAGTTCTCTTGTTAGACAAGAGTGTATATTGAAGGACACCAGCCTGTTTCTCTTACAAGGATACATGCAATTCTCTTGGATTTTGTCCTCACAGTTTAGAGCTATAGCTTTTACAAAAACATACTTTATTCAAATCTATAGTTTTTTTTTTCTCCTTGTAGTATCTTTCTACTAATAGTAGACCTAAGATCTCAATCATCCCCAGAAGACATTGTGTATTCCATACAAGACAGGTTAATGCTCAAATCAAATCTCTTTCGAAATCTTTGCTACTGGTGATCTCATATATTTTTTCAACTTAATATAAAAAAGTTAGTCTTTTATAGACAAGTTCAGAAATTTGGGATTTCTGATAATTCATTAATTATGTATACTTACACATATAGTATTTTCAGGCACTTTTTTAGCAGTAAGTTTGAAGAGATAATTAAGTTCCTATTTTCATAGATGTTACACTCAAGTGAGGGGGAATAAATGAAAAAGTAAGAAAATATAAATTCCTATATTATTTACTGGGTGATTGATATATAAGTTACATTTTCTACTTTTGAATTTTTTAAATATCATGTGATAAATAAATATACCCATAGAATTACAAGTATAATCCTATGTTCTTACTAATGGCATAAGTGATATTCATTGTGGATAACATCAAGAACTATGAAAGGTCTGGAGTTTTTACCCTACTTGCAAACCAGTAAGTTATTCTACTTTGATTTCATAAATGGTGAAGACATTAGATTCCTGTATCAGAGACAAAGAACGCAATATGTGCCCTCCTTAATACCCACCACCAAGCTCACCCATCCCTCCACCCCCACCCCTCCAAGACCCTCAGTTTGTTTCTCAGAAATACGGTAGAACACGTGTCAAAACCGACAGTTGTCATGGCTAAAGCCACAACACACAGCATGAGGTGTATCTTCACGCTAATTCCCTTTGCTTTCCAGGTCCCTTGTGGGTGATGCAGACTGGCCCAGTCAACGCAGCATATACAGAAGGTCTGTGTCACAGTGAGAAACCCAGTGCGTAACAAGCCCTGATTTTTACAAAAGGACCTGCTAGCAAATCAGGTCAATCCCTTTCCTTGAAAGGGGACATTATGTTTATTACTCAGGTTAGGAAACAAATTTTCCCTCTGCTCTGAAGAGAAACACTGTCTCCTTCTTACAAGGCAAGTTGCTATACAAACATCCATTAAAGGGTAATCCAGAGCAGGAACTGATCCAAATGTTCAGAGACATCATGGAGAATTGTTTCCCACCAAGTATATAAGACCACAAGGTTAGTCATTGAGATGGCTTTCCACAAAATAAGAAGTGTAGGTATTTAAATAACACAAACAAGAGATCACTGCTTCAGTCCAGATACATAAAGCAGAGATTTTTTGTATGATAAATTACAAGAGCTGGTGAAGATGAAAGTAAAGTAAGGATATTATTAAGTACATAGAGAAATCAGACTTTATCCTGGGGAATACAGAGGGTCAGTTAAACAAGAAAAATGGTACTGAAATAAAAATATGGGGAAGATTTTATAGACTTGCTGGAGTGGGATCATTACCACAAACTGGTGAGAGACATAGGCATGGGAAAATCCCCTGATCAGATAAGAAGGATAAAGTGAAGGAATATATCCAATACATTTCCAGTGTTTTGAGCCTGAATCATCATGAGAAGTATGACATACTCGGAGAAACAAATAAGTCAAGTCAGAAAAAGAAGTAGTTCTACAGCTGGGAGAATCAGGCTGATTTGAATTACGTTTAATTTGATCTAGTCTGAAAATATCTCGTAGTGGAAACTATCCAATAGGATGTGGGGGATTTGAGATTAGAAGATGTGTTGAAATCAAGCGTTTGATGGATGTGAAATTGGCAGACTCACTTGTGAGCTTGGAAGCAAAATAAAATCTCAGAACCTTCTCAGTTCCTGACAATCTTGTCCATTGTGGGTGGGGAGGGGTAGAGATTCCCTAAGTAATGCTAAGAAAAAAGAATATTCTGTACAAATTGAGGTCACTTCCTGACATGAAAGAACTTTTTATTCTAAATGTTAATAAGTTTCTATATTTCACAGACCTGAACTTTAGTTCCAATCTGAAAAAAAAAATAAAATTATGTTTCATGCAGTCTGGCAAGTATGGTGTTCAGTCTCTTGTTGGCCCAGAGCATGTAAGTACACTGGATTCAGTTAATTAGTAAACTAAACCTTCCCTGTCTAAAAAGTCCCTGAATATTTCTTCATTGCTTTATATACTCTGTGGAGTTATATCAGAATTTGAGGACGATTTAACTGTAATTTGAGTTAGCTGAATGGCACAGAATGCTCTTCAGCTTTTCCCTCTGGCAGTTGATTTATTCATTCCTTCACACACACATTTGATTATACAACAAATTCTTCTTTATCAACAAGTTTGTTGCAACGCATTGTGCTAGGTATTATATATTAAACAACAATGAATCAACACATTTTATATTTCATTTCTTCTTTAAAAAAATGTCTGCATTGAAACTTGTACACCGTACACAAAGATAAACTCGAAATGGATAAAGGACCTCAATGTCAGACAGGAATCCATCAGAATCCTAGAGGAGAACATAGGCAGTAACCTCTTTGATATCAGCCACAGCAACTTCTTTCAAGATATGTCTCCAAAGAGAAACTTGGGTTTAATCATTGAAACAGTGTGGTTGTGCCTAAAAACCTGTCATCGTGCCTACCTCAAGTAAGACTCTCAGCCACAAGCAGCATAACTAAATATAGTTGACTTAGGTAGAAAACACATTTGTTTATAATACATTTTTTTCAAAGGAAAGAAAGAAACTGCCATCATTCTGGGAATGCTGTAAAATCAAGGTTGAAACATGAGCAGAAGGAGAACATGGGGTCAGAGCAAAAACCAAATGGGAAAGGGTTTGGTAAGAATAGTGTATGCTTCATGTCTGTATCCTGAATCTTACACAGCCACTACCAGAAGCCAAGCACATGGTATATCAATGGCCAGACTCTATGGATATGTCTGGAAATCCTGCTACAAAGCATTTCTTGTGCTCCAGCCTTTTACTTAGACTTCCAGGTGTCCATCCTCCTAGCACACCCACATCCTCCACATGGGTTCTCATTTCATCAATTCATCGGCTGATCCTAATCCAATATTCTACCATTGGGACCACTCAAAAATTAACAGAATTAGTTAACCAATCACGAACAAATCCAGTGTTTAGACACTTTATTTTAGTCTTAAATTAAAAAAAATATTTTATTTTAAGTAGCAGTTAACCTTTTGCAAATATTTTGGAGTGTCTAATAATCTCTTGGGCCGTGACAAGTATTTTGGGCACAAAAAAAACAAAGATGCTAACTTTGCCTTCAGGATGGTCACTGCCTAGGGGAAGAAGCCATTTAAAAAGCTAACTATCCATTATATTAACTATTATAGAATAAGTATTCTCATGGAGTTTTGTGGCAAGAATGATAAAAATGCAGATGAGAGACTACTGCCTGCAATAGTCAAGAGAAGCTGCAAAAAAAGAGAGATGCACACAGTCTTTAAAATACCATTCAGGCATGAACATAATTCCTCTACTTGTCCACAGTGTGTATCTCCCACTGTATTTTCAGACAAACATGCACAGTTAATTTGTATTTTGCAAGGTTGAAGTAGTAAACTGTACCTCAATGAACATAATTTGGCTAGCCTCAAACAGCATCCCCAAATCTACAGTCATAGAGCATTTTGGTCCTATCCTCCCAAAGCCCTGGGCAACGCAATAAATTTCCTTAATATTACAGTTGTTGGCTGATAAGGGGAAAATAACATGTAACCAGAAAATAGAATTTTAAAAGCTGTTTTTAATGTACTGAGGAAACGTATTCTGGAAATGAATTATTTATCTTCAAGATTTAATCTGCCTGGGGAACATTCTTGGGATGATAGGAAGACAAGGTAAAGGTAGACATAAAAGGAAAAGTATTCAAAAGTTTACATTTTAAGCTTTCCATTTGATATTTTAAGGTGTCGTAGATATTTTTGTGAGCTCTCTCTGTGTGAGCTGAATACATCAGCCTGCTTATCTGTGGAATATCGCGACCAGCTCAGCAGTGCACTCAACACGGAACACGCTTTCCTACATTGTTCAGAATTTGGTGCCACCGTTGCAAAAATGTCACTTAACTTTGGCATTTACATCAATAAGAGACATTTTAATTTTTTTTTTAATTTCATGAAGTGGAATTCCTGGAATAATGGCTTTATCCTCTTATTGACAGATTCCAACGTGGACTGGGTTGGCTCACCTGCTTCCAAGTGTCTCACTTGCCCAGTGCATCTTCTCACTCTGAGAAGGTATGGACCTTGTTCTTTCAGAGATGTGAAGTACCTGGCATTTGTGAAATATCTCCTGCCAGTCTTTACTTTCCCCTGAAAAAAAATTCTGGGTTTGCTTTTGCGGAAAATAATTGCTCTGAATTGTAGAAGTGTCTCTACAAGAAAATCTTTAAATATATAAGTATGTAAGAAAAGTTCTATATTCTAGGAAGTAGTACTTTTTTTAAGGTTCTTTTTTATTTATTTGTCAGAGAGAGAGAGCACAAGCAGAGGGATGGGCAGACAGAGGGGGAAGCAGGCTCCCCGCCAAGCAAGGAGCCTGATACAGGACTTGATCCCAGGACCCTGGGATCATGACCTGCACCAAAGGTCAACCCCCAACTAATTGACAAATAACATGTTGAAGGATTTACATGTTTTTTAGTCTGCGTTTGTGCACAAACATGTGCATTTGTGTTTAGCAAAAATTGGTACCAAAGCATTTTGATGGCAGACATTAGTCCCCCAAAGCTGTGACCAGATCCCTGAAATTGCCAGCTAAATCTCTATTAATATCTTCAACAAATACTTTGCTCCATTGATTTTCCTAAAATTAATTTTACAAAAACACCCTCATGATGTTAAGGATTAACTTGCAATTCAGATGACTGTGATCATTGGTTGGTCATTGGTTATTTGATTAGGTTTTTGTTGTTGTTGTTGTTGTTTTTGTTTTTGTTTTAGCCTGATTTCCCTTCCCATAAAGAGAAGATGCTGAAAAAGCCCAGGACTGAAAATTGATTGTACCAATTAAAGATTCATGGAAGTTGTGAAACAAGTGTCTGATCTGCATTGTGAGGACCATCATTGTTGGGACTTGTATTACTTATCTCCTGCTTTATAAAATATGACACTCAAAGCTTAGCCAATCAACACAGCATGCCAAATATTGTCTCATGGATTTTGTGGGTCAGAAATTGAGGAGTGATTTGGCTGGGTAATAGTGAATCAGGGTATGTTATGAGTTTACAGTCAAGATTTGTCAACAGAAGGATCAACTGAAGGATAATCTACTTCGAAGTTCACTCCATATAGTTGTGGCAATCCTTACTTAGTTTCTCACTGGCTATTGGCAGGAGACTATATGGGCGTCTCATTATCTGACTCAGGTGACATTACATGGTAGGTAGGCTCTCCCAGAGTGAGTGATGAGTGATGACATGTAAATACAGATGTACATAAAGATGTAGATGAGAGGAGTAAATTCAAGACAAAAGCTTCTGTCTTTTGTAACCTAATTTTAAAAATTGACATACTGTCACTTCTGCCGTACTTTGTTGGTTATCTAAACTAACCTCGGTGCACTATGGGAAGAAATTATGAAAGGATATATACTAGGAGACATACCTAACTGGAGATCATTGAATGTTGATAAAAAAAAATTTTTTTAATCTGGCATCTGAAAATCTGTAATTATTCTCTAATGGTTAAGACTAAAAAATAATGAAAAAAACAAAGAAAACATACTAAGTTTTGGCCTGTCAAATACAGTAAAATTCTAATAGTCTTGGGCCGCCTGGTGGCTCAGTAGGTTAAGCATCCAACTCTTGATTTCAGCTCAGGTCCTGTTATCAGGATTGTGAAATCGAGCTTGAAATTCTGAGGTCTGCTTGAAATTCTCTTGCTCTCCCTCTTCGCCTCCCCCAGGTCATTCTCTCTCTCTCTCTCTCTCTCTCTCTCTCTTTTTTTCTCTCTGTCTAAAATACATTTAAAAAGCTTTAAAAAATTCTAATAGTGTCATTTTCAGAAGAATAAGTTGAGACTCAGAGTCTTGCTTGATATGAAAAGCAAGCATTATTAATCAATATGTACCCTCCCTGTGATATTTCACTACATAACAAACTACCCCCCAAATAAGGGTCTGGAATAAACTTTGTTATTTTTCACAACCTTCTGATGAGGTTACACAATGGTTTTTGTCTGAGCAAATGTTACTGATTTCTGTGGGCAGCTGGTGGCTGACCTGAACCTTGATGGTGTAGAATATCCTCACTCAGAAGTCTGGTTGTGGACTAGTGTTATGTGTGGTGACAAGGATGGTTTGGACAGGTGTCTCTTATCTATATTAGCCTGGACTCACTGACCTGAGTGTAGTCAAAGTTTTCTCAGGATTAGCAAGAGACGGGAAGCCTTCCAATCTGTGCTGGCATTACATTTGTTATTATCTGTCCTCAAAGTCTCATAGAATCTGCCTCTTGATGTAAAGTGCTACAAAGTCATATTGCAAAAGGACCTGAATATAGGGATGGGGAAAATTGGTTTCTCATTTTGTTGTTAATAAAATCTCTAATTCTTGTTAACACCAATCTATTATTTCTAGGAACAATCAAGAATGTTGTTAATTTTGTCTTGGTGTGGAGCATTACTACCAGCCAGAAAGGGAAAGAATGAAACTAGGGTTTACATGTCATAATCTAATTTGAAAAGTCATGCCAAAGAGCAGGAGAGGGAATGGTGATAAAGACATTTGAAAAAAAAAAAAAAAGATAAATAAAGCCAATATAATGGTAAATTCCTTAAATGATCTACTTGGGACGACTGAGGTTTGATCTAACCAGAACCTTCTAAGGACACATGCTCCATGAGCCTCTGAAGAATCAAATCCTGGAAGAGGAGAGCTTTTTCCACCAACCCTCACACTCTTTTTGGTCAACGGCTGCCCCATGGCATGTAATGAATGCCCTTGCACTCTCAGGTCTTTCTGGCATTAATATGGATTTCCCTTCATGTAAACCTCAATGTAGTTAAGGAATTCCCTGAGAGAAAACAAAATATGCACAGTGCATCTCAGAGACTGGTGACTACACCAATGCCTAGAGGAAAATGTGGACCAAGAATTATGTAGAGCACAAAAGATTTCTAAACAGTATTTGAGCATAGTTATCACATTTTATGTAAAGAAAGTATGCAAAAGTTGTTATATGTTAAACCTCATTTGTGATAGGGTAAACTTCATTTAACCCCCACTACAACTGTCAGAAAAATTAGGTAAGTGCCCAAAGCCACAGAGTTAGTTAGTGGAAGAACTAAAATATGAAGGTAGGTTTTCTAACACCAAAGTCTATGCTTTTCCGATGTATTTTACTTCCAAAAATTCTTATATGGTTGGAGAGTGGGGTGTGTTCCCCTTTTTTTGGTGAGGGATAGAGATTGAGTGTGGGTTATCAGGCATGGATAGATATTATGGGATCTTTCTCATTACTCTATTACGCAAGTCATGGATCTTTTATAATTTACTCATTCAAAAACAAACAAACAAACAAACAAGTTTATTTAAAGACCTTTCCTGTTACAAGATGGGGGGAGGGTATGAAGCCAAACACATACAAATTGGTATTAACTGAGTTCGAATTATTTTTCTCATCAGAGTGAAGTTGGCTGATAGGGCTTTCTCTCAGGCCACATAATTCCTGGTCCCTCAAGTAAGCAAACAGACAGGCAGGGAAATTAGGAAATAAGGGTTATTTTAAGACATAGTGAGTTTAATGCATTTGAATGGAAATTGTACAGGATCTAAAAAGGCTGGTTTACTCACCAGTGCTTCATCCAGAACTCCCCATTAATGATCATTTCTTTACATCTTTCAGTAAAATTGAAAACTGAAAACTGTCATAATGATGCCCTAATATATTGTGAGACCATAAAAATGTCTTCTGGGTTATCATGACAGTGAAATAACTCTCACCATGGTTTTCTCATTGATTTGATTTTATTATAAGTTTAGAATATTACTGGTTCATTTATCATACATATAACTTCATTAACCCTAAGATTTGATTAAAAAGAAAACTTTATTCTCCAGCTGCGTAATAAAATAGAGAATTACTGTAGAAGCAGTTAAGTGTATATGTGTTGCTTTCATGAATGAACAAAAGAGGTCAAATAGAGAAACCTACTGGATTTTATTGCTGTCTCATAAAGAGTGTATATAGCACCCATAAAGAATATGGTAGGAAAGTAAATTATTTACTATGAAAACCTTGGCTGTGAAATCATTTATATACCACTAAGGGATTTGTATACAGTGGAGGAAGTCTGAGAATCGTATTTCTATGCCTTCTTTTACTTTTCCATCTGAGTATAAGCTTCTTAGATTTTAGTCACATGATCAAAATGTCTATCACGAATTTTCTGGGAGATAATTACTGAGTGGATTTCTGACATTTTAAATTTTTAATTATGGTTGTCTTTATTCCTTAAACAATATAATGGGCTTTCTAGCATGTTTAGTGTGCTTAAAAGTGTATTACCAGGCACTTCGAGTATATGTTATGTAAATTGAAATATTTATTAAATACCTGTCACTGTGTTCCTTAGAGGATACACTGAGACTCATGTATATAAGAAGCAGAAGAATCCATGCCACCTGCAAATAGACTATGGGTTATGGGAGTCTTCCTCACCATATAATGATATTCTATGAATAGTCCTGCGTTCTTGGAAAATATTCAGAGGAAAGAAAAAAAATTCATTTTGCAAACCAGATTGCCTCTTCACTGAAAAGTAGAATGGCAATCAATTATTTATGCTTTTTAAAGCCCCTAAATGTTAATATCTTGGCACATTTGAGAAGGAACAACAAAGAAACATCTTTTGAGTTTGAAATCCCATCTTTTTCAGCATTGCACATTAGAGTTTACAAAATGAGTTCACATACATTGTTTCAACCTCAAAGGAAACACTGGTATTAGAAATAAGCATTGTGTCATTCTCACTTTACAAATGGAAAAGCAGAGGCTTGAGGAGCAAGTGACTTTTCCAAAGTCAGGGAGAGAGAGCATCACTGAAGCTGGAACTGATTTATTTTGTCATGTGCATTATTTACTTAGAAGCACCATCCCCTTCCCCAGTCTGTCTGAGTACACAGTCATGGGCAAGCTGCCCCCCCATTCTCCTCCCTAAGTGTAAAGTTGCATTCAGGGCAGATGAGGTGCCCTTGCTCTCAGGTTGAACAAAACTAGGTGAGAAATTCCTGAAGTGATTTTGTTTTCTCAAAAATTGGCATAATTTTTCCTCTGCAACTTTAGCTCATTGGCCATTATTTTATGCACATAACTCTGTAGAAATAAAAAAAGTAGGATATTAACATTTTTTATTATACTTGTACTAATATCAGAATAGCAAAAAATAAAGTTGTGGATTCTATCCTGTTAGGGTAGTAAATAACCCATTTCGGTGTCTGACTGATTGATTATACAGTCCTGACAGAAAGACTAATTTCATATACATTTCCCTACAAGTTTTTATCATCACAGATACAATGCAAAGTAATGATATTTAAATGTCCTGATAGCCATACTAATGTATTCGAGGGAATCTCTTTCTCTCTCTCTCTCTCTCTCTCTATATATATATATGTATATATACACATATATATGTATAATAAAATATAATAAAAGAGAAAATAAAATAAAATAGAAAATAAAAAATAACTTACTGCAGTAAACATTGTTTTCTCTGTATTTCTTACAATAAATTTTATTTTTTTATTACCTACCATGTTCTCAGAAAAATCCATAGTATAAACAAAGATTGAAATTATAAATTTGAAGATTAAATTAAAAATTTTTTTAAATTTTTTTTTAATTTTTTTTTTAAGATTTTTATTTATTTATTTATTTGTCAGAGACAGAGGGAGAGAGAGCAAGCGAGCACAGGCAGACAGAGTGGCAGGCAGAGGCAGAGGGAGAAGCAGGCTCCCTGCCAAGCAAGGAGCCAGATGTGGGACTCGATCCCAGGATGCTGGGATCATGACCTGAGCTGAAGGCAGCCGCTTAACCAACTGAGCCACCCAGGCGTCCCTAAATTAAAAATTTTTAAGCTATTTATGAAGCATACTTTTTAGCAATGTGTTGTACACATTGTTTAGTAATATATTTTTAGTAATGTATTTATGAAGCATAATTTTTAGTAATGTATTGTACACACTTTTTTATATCACACATTAAGAAATAGTGGCCCAGGATACTTCAAAAGTTCATGATACATATTGCAATTTATACTAAGTGTCCCAATCCCTATGAAAATCTTTTAAAAATTTTGTCTGTACCATGAAGCCATTTATAATTTGCTTACTTATAAGCTTACTTGTAAGTCACTGAACACAAATTGTGTATCAGGGAGGGTTATTAGCTAAAAAGTAAATATAAATTCAAAAAAGAAAAGTTTGAAAGGATGCCTCCAAAAATGATTAGTGGGTCTTCTGAATGATACTCAGAAAATGGTTTGAAATCATGGTGGCTAACAACCAGAGGGAAAGTGATATCATGTGCCAGGAACTCTATAAGATCTACAAGATCACTCCTGCCTTTGGATAATGGATGTTGCTAATCCCATTTCTTTCCCAGAATGCTTATCCCTTAATGGTGAGAACCTGATAAAGTGATACGCTGACTTTTGGCTTTAATCATGGAAGGATTTGGTCTCTCATCAAAGCTTTCTAAATACAAAAAAAAAAAAAAAAAAGCTAAGCACTCATAAAAAGAAAGGATAATTATTCATTAAAGATATATTAATAATTGAAAGAAATATGCAATTCCTAAACTATTGAAAAATTTAGTTGCGTATTTATATCAAAAATATGTTGCATTTGCATATTAAACTTAACAATATAATTTTACATCTTTAATGCATCGTTTTCTTCTCAGAGAAATCCTAATAGGTAATGGTAATAGTTTCTTCCCCTTTATGTAAATTAAGGACACTGATTATAGAGAGTTCCAAAAATTGGGGCAATTTTAACTGAAAGTGATAGCAGAAAAATAACCAGAATCTACAAATAATTTTGATATCTCAAAAGATAAAGGGATATCTATAGACTCAGTGCCTAGAATGGAATATGATGCGATTTTATCTCCGCTTCTTAAAATCAAGTATGTAAATATGCATATTAAATTTATTATATATATATTTAGTTTCAAGTGAAGAATTTTGTGATCCATCACTACACACAACACCTGTATGTTCATCACAAGTGCCCTTCTTTATCCCCATCACCTATTTAATCCATCTCCCTACTCACCTCCCCTCCAATAACCATCAGTTTGTTCTCTATAGTTAAGTCTGTTTCTTGGTTTGCTTCTCTTCCCCCCAACCATGTTTATTTGTTTTATCTCTTAAATGCCACATATGAGTGAAATCTTATGTTATTTGTTTTTCTCTGATTGACTTACTTCCCCAAAATAATACACTCTATCTCTATGTACATCTTTGCAAATAGCAAGATTTCATTCTTTTCTTATGGTTGAATAACATTCAATTCTTTGTGTATTTTAAGAGTTTCCAAGTCTTCAAAATTTTGAATAATTATTATTAGAAATAAAAAGATAAGACAAAAGTCACTTTTCTTTCTTAAGTTTTTTTTTGTTCTCAAACAGTTATGTAATGTTAAGCTACAATTTTTTAATAATTGGGCTACTACAAACACAGAAGATATTTGCAAGTGTCTTTTTCTGATCCTTTAGAAAACATCAAGAGTTTTCAGTTTGCATTGCTATTTTCAAAAGTTTAATGCTTTGTTTGTAAGTAAGGATAAAAATGAAAATAATTGAGTCTGGGGGCTTAGCTTCATACACATATTACAGTGTTTCTTCTTACCACAAGTTTGTTTTGTTTTGTTTTGTTTTTAAGATTTTATTTATTTGGGACACCTGGGTGGCTCAGTTAGTTAAGCGGCTGTCTTCGTCTCAGGTCATGATCCCAGCATCCTGGGTTCGAGTCCCACATTGGGCTCCTTGCTCGGCGGGGAGCCTGCTTCTCTCTCTGTCTCTGCCTGCCACTCTGTCTGCATATGCTCGCCCTCCCGCTCTCTCTCTCTGACAGATAAATAAATAAAATATTTTAAAAAAAAGATTTTATTTATTTATCTGTCAGAGAGAGAGTGGAAGCACAAGCAAGGGGAGAGGCAAGCAGAGGAAGAAGCAGGCTCCCTGCTGAGCAAGGAGCCCAATGCGGACTCTACTCCAGGACCCCGGCATCATGACCTGAGCAGAAGGCAGATGCTTAACCAACCGAGACACCCAGGTGTCCCTTACCACAACAATTGTAATATAGTACACTCAGTTGATAGATATCAATACAACCACATTTAATATTTGACATTTTGTAGTGACTTTTTCAAGACTAGCAGTGAGTGGGAAAAACTTTGGTCTTTATGCAGTACTTGCTTTTATTTTTCTCATAAAATTAAATCATACTTATTTGAATCAACCAGGTCACATTTATACTTCTACTTTCACAGATGGAAATTTGAACTAGAAAAGGAGAGAAATAGGGAAAAAGAGACAAGGTGTATTAACTAACTCCCACTTACCTGACTCACACTCCTGGTCTCCATGCCCCTATAAATCCTGTGCCTACAGCATACCATTCCTCACAAGAAAGTCAGTTTTATGTTTGCAGAATTGAATTTTTGTTCCCAAACCTGTGATATCAGTTATATTTATTATTATAATGAAAAAAATAATTAAAATTACACAAACATATGAAATATACTTGAAATGAAGATGATTTCTCTTTTCATGCAGTACATTTGTATATTTTTGGAATACTTAGCTAAGGTTTGCCAATGAATTTTTGTATAGGGCAATGGTAAAAAGTTAGAATACAGATTGCTTTATAATGTTTAACTCTATTGAAATGGCAAGGATTCATTGGGGTTTGAATTTTCAACAAAACTCTTTTTTTTTAATTTTTAAATTTTTTTATTAACATATAATATATTATTAGCCCCAGGGGTACAGGTTTACACTTCACAGCACTCACCACAGTACATACCTTCCCCAATAGAATACTATGCAGCCATCAAAAGAAATTAAATCTTCCCATTTAACATGATGTGGAGATCACAAGTAGGCAGAGAGGCAGGCAGAGAGAGAGGGGGAAGCAGGCTCCCCGCTGAGCAGAGAGCCGGATGTGGGGCTCCATCCCAGGACCCTGAGATCATGACCTGAACCAAATGCAGAGGCCTAACCCACTGAGCCACCCAGGCATCCCAAATTAATTAGTTCTTAATAAAAAGAAAACATACTTTTATTTGGTGTAAAATCACTTTCCTTCAAATTTGGAAAATAATTTAAAATAAAAACATCGCCTATTGAGGAAAAGAGCTCTTAAATAATTCTGTGATTCCCCAGAAACTAGAAATACGTTAATACATATTGGGTACACACTCTGTGCTTATTGTCTATAAAATTGTAGACTTTTGAATTTAAATTTCAATTGTAGATCTTTAATTTTAAATTTTGTTATCTTTGATTGATTTGTCTCCATTATATACATATAGATAACATGTCTGTGAATGCACAAGTTTCTATAGTTTTACTAAGTGACAAAACTGCTCTGTATTTTTATTCCACATAGTGAGATAAAGATAATAAGGTTTTGTGAATATTGAGAGGGTTAATATATGTAAAATGCTAACAAAGGAAAAAAACTAATTTTTGACATTTTTAATCATTAAACACTATTAACCAAATGATATTGAATGCTGTTTTTTAATTTATTTCATTGTCAACTCTTAATAGAGAAAAGGAAAACAAGATTTGATATTACTGCTTTCAGAGTACATGCCCTACTCTTTTGGTGAGCAATGTGATAAATAAATGGCCTCTTTTTTTCCTTATCTGTATAAAGTTTCATTCTACTTTCCAAATTTCTAAAGTTGGTATTTTTAACATTCAAGGAAGATACACTCACAAAGTAAATCACCAGAACACTTGAAATCATAAATTTATTCTATGATCATTTATTTATACTTGATATACTGACAAGAAACTATAATAATGGAACACAAAAAGTTATTTTTGTAAAACAAATACAGATCATTCACTAAATGGAAATTTACACACTTTGAGAAATAAAGACCTCACTTAGAATTTCTTCCATGAAACTATTTAAGTAACTTTCTTCAAAATCTTTTTTTTTTTTCTTATTAAGAAACTGTATGATCCGGAACACCTGAGTGGCTCAATGGGTTAAAGCCTCTGCCTTTGGCTCAGGTCATGATCCCAGGGTCCTGGGATGGAGCCCCACATCGGCTTCTCAGCTCCGTGGGGGGCCTGCTTCCTCCTTTCTCTCTCTGCCTGTGTCTGCCTACTTGTGATCTCTGTCAATTAAATAAATAAAATATTTAAAAAAAAAGAAACTGTATGATCCAATTCAATACACACTAAGTTATCAAGCTCTTAATTTTAATTTCTCCTTAATTTCTCTTTTCGATGGATGTGAAGACAACAATGTTACACTAAAGAACAGTAGGCATATTTTTGTAATTTGTGTTTTTGGTCATGTCTTCTGAGAAAACTAATTGAAAGTAACTAACTAGAATTTAAATAAAATACTTTAGAAGAGAATAGGTGGGGGAACCTGGGTGGCTCAGTGGGTTAAGCCTCTGCATTCGGCTCAGGTCATGGTCTCAGGGTCCTGGGATCGAGGCCCTCATAGGGCTTTCCACTCAGCAGGGACCCTACTTCCCCCTCTCTCTCTGATTGCCTCTCTGCCTACTTGTGATCTCTCTCTGTGTCAAATAAGTAAAAAAAATCTTAAAAAAAAGAAAAGAGAATAGGTGACATATTTATCTCTTTTATACTCCTGTATTTTCCTCTTATAAATGTGTTGTGTAAATGAATGGAAAAACACACATATCACATACTGCAAAAGTGTAAATACTAAGATAATTGTCAGTTGGATATTGTCAAAGAATAGGATTATTCAGCAATATTTCAATTTCATATATTAGGAGAGATGCTAGAAGATACTTGGTTTAGATTAGATATATTTGATATATACACCATTTTTTGCCTTTTTTTCTATATTTGCACCAAAATACAAGATATCATGAAATGTATTAGTAAGTTATTCATTGGTTGAGCTTACTCTTTTTAAGATAAAAGATACTGTGACCGTTCAAAAACAAAGGTATTAAGCACTTAAAAACTCTATAGATACTCAAAATTAAAAATTTGGTGAAAAAATATATCAAATGTCTTCATGTGTCATGTTTTGTACAGGTGATGGTCACAGAATTATTGAAAACCACTTTTTCATAAGATTAGACCATAACAAGAGTTTCTAATGCTTATTTCTCTAAAGAGGTGAAGAGTGGAGTCCTCCAATTTCCAGTTCAATCACTATACATTTGCTCCACTCGGTTGTACCTTATTATTAATGAAGTTACACCCCATTTAATGCAGCAAATTTTTGGGATAGGATCAATGACATATTCAGTCAGAGTATCAAACTTTTCTTCAGTTATTTCTCATTTTTCATAACACATAGGTTAAAGAATTTCAGGTGAATTTGATTTTAAATTGGTTCTAATTTGATTTTTAAGACCCCTTATAATTCTCCAGGTTCTTGAAAAATCTATTAAACAATTTCCAGTGTTTAAATGGTTTCAGTATGAAGATGTTTTAATAACTATGTATTTTCCTAGTGATGTTAATATTTATAGATCATTATATACATTTTACAGTGTGTTCTCCTTCTGTATTTTTGTTACTTTCTTTTAAAAATGATCATGTGAGTTATAGAAACTGTGATACAGGAAAGTGAACATTCTGGCCCTTGACCACAACCCACAGATAATAAAGTTCAGAATTATTAGCATGCACATCCTTATTTTTCAATTCTAAATCTTGAACCTTTTCCCCAAAGCAGAGTTGCTTGGATATGTACATTCTAATTTCAAATCCTGAGAAATAAAAGTTGATATCACAACTTTATGCGAAATTTCTGGGAAAGGAATTTTAGCTACACCATTGATTTGGTCAATTCTCAAAATTTTATCTTATAACAACACATTACTACAAGAAGTCTCTGAATTTTATACAATTTTACCATTTTGTAAAAAATCAAATATCCTTATGCCAAGAGATATGGACAGCTGTGGCGTGTTCTGGACTTAACTCTAATACATTTTGAAATCTGCTAGTTTATCAAATGCATTCTTCTAAAAGAATCATCTTGCTTGATCTTTAAATCTACAATATAAGTAATCTTCCTTAAAAAATGTTTAGTTATATTTCCAAGTCAACCAACAATATTTCTGAGAGTGAGTTAGTTACTGCACCCTACTTGGTTTGGTGAAGCTACGAGCTTCATATTAAATGTGACTTGCTGGTTTTTCTGGGATATTCAACAAGATGATGGTTAGGATCTTTCTTTAAACCACAAAGTATCTATTTTTGTTAAATATAAAAATGATGTTTTCTTAGGTTTTTTATGCTTCAAACGTGATTTTTTTTTAGGTATTATGCTTTTATGCAAAAGTTCTGTTTCTAAAAATTTTCCAAGCACAAAAGACTTGGAGAACTTTGAAACTAAGAATAATAATTAATCGTAGAGTTCATTCAGATCACCAATATATGCAACTATTCACCAAATTAAATAGTGTCTGTACACTTAACACAATTGGTCAGTTCCAACATTTTACAAAAATCAAAGGGTTTAAATATCCTGCTATTTCAAATAACAGAATGAGTGTACACTGATTTAAAAGTAAAAAGAGAAGAAAGACCATTCATTTTTGCTCTATGTCTTTATTTAAAAAAAAGATGCTTTAAAGAGATCATTTGCTTATTATTAATTTTTAGAGGACTGACTAGGGAATTTAGTCTTAAATATGCAATAAATGCAAATTGATGAAGATCTCTTGGGTGGTCAAAGTCAATATCCGAGTGCATATCTCTTGAGACAGGCCAAGTGTTTCTATCTCCAGAGCCTGAGTGATTACACTATAATCTAGGATGTGATCATCAGTATTTTAGGACATGACAAATATATTTATCAAAGGTAGACTCATACTGATAAAATTCATCAGACTAGGAAGAAAATTAAAAAGAAGATTGATTCATTTATAATGAGAAATAGAGCCTCTAAGGACGTACTCTTGGATACAACAAATTCATTCAATATGTGCAAGATGAATTTTCATAGTTCTCTTATGATTCATTATGTATTGATATGAAAATGTCAGTTTTAAGGACATTTTTCTCATTTCCATATTCTTTGGGAAATCTTCACTGAAGCCTCTTCCTCATTTCCCATAATGTGATATCGTTTCTTTACCTCCCCAAAGGGGGAACAAAAATAAAATATTGTTGACAAATGTATGGTCTATTGGGCCAATTTTTTTTAAAGCTTTTATTTGACAGAGAGAGAGTAGGCAGAGAGGCAGGCAGAGAGAGAGGAGGAAGAGGGCTTCCTGCTGAGCAGAGAGCCTGATGCAGAGCTCAGCTGGATTCCAGGGTCCTGGGATCATGACCTGAGCCCAAGGCAGAGGCTTTACCCACTGAGCCACACAAGCACCCCTACTGGGCCAATTTTTAAACCAGTATCTATTGTGAGATTCAGCCAAATTTCCACCTAAAAATAATGCAAATCTGTGCTTATATCTATCTAATTGCATTTTGCCTGGCAGTCCCTTGTTTGTGGTTTTTGTTTCCTTTGGTTTTCAGATACATTAGCCCTCAGAGATGCCTTTATTTCAGTGCACAGAATGGCTGCTCTACCTCTGTTATGTCCCTTCAGAATCTGTGACAATCAGCTTCTCTTTATGTGCTGGCGTGGATGTTTCTCACCTAGGGCATCATGTCACCTTCCAAAATAGAAGTATGCATGATGGCCCTTACAACACTTTTACAAATCTCATAGGAAATTGATCCTCTTTGTTGATAAAGCCTGAGATTTTGGACCAGTTCACATTTAAAGTGCCCTCTTTCTATTATATTTTAAATAATGCATATGCTCAAAGCAGAATCAAGTGTATTTGATTATTCTTTTAAAAATTTTCAACAACATTCCAATTTAATGAATGTCTTTAATAAAATGTTTTGGTATGAGAGGCAACAAAAATTTTATCCTACCTCTAAGATTACAGTTTGTCCATTTTATGGGCACTAAAAATTCCAACAATTTATTGTTTCTCATGAAGACATCTTACCCAAAAATCTTTTCATGTTTCTATATTTGTTGCCAAGGTCTGAGAAAAATATTGAAGATTAATTATAACTTTTCTTTGTTGGCATGACATGGTTAGTAGTACTTAGAAAACAGAATTCCCAAATACTCTGCAGTCTCTGATCCAATTTTTTTTTTCATTTATATCCACAAGGGAATAGAGATTCTAAGATTGGATTCAATAAACTATTTAACATACAAAGAAATTTCCATTTGTAACTCATTAGTTCACGATGAAACTTTTAGAGTCTAAAATTCAGGGTCATAGGGTAGTTCTATTTTTAATTTCTTAAGGAATCTCCACACTGTTTTCCAAAGTGGCAGCACCAACTTGCATTCCCACCAACAGTGTAAGAGGGTTCCCCTTTCTCCACATCCTCACCAACACTTGTTGTTTACTGTCTTGTTGATTTTGGCCATTCTAACTGGTGTAAGGTGATATCTCAATGTGCTTTTGATTTGAATCTCTTTGGTGGCTAATGATGATAAACATTTTTTCATGCGTCTGTTAGCGATTTGTATGTCTTCTTTGGAGAATTATCTGTTTATGTCTTCTGCCCATTTTTTGATGTGATTATCTGTTTTGTGTGTGTTGAGTTTGAGAAGTTCTTTATAGATCCTAGATATCAACCTTTTGTCTGTACTGTCATTTGCAAATATCTTCTCCCATTCCGTGGGTTGTCTCTTTGTTTTGTTGACTGTTTCCCTTGCTGTGCAGAAGCTTTTGATCTTGATGAAGTCCCAAAAGTTCATTTTTGCTTTTGTTTCCTTTGCCTTTGGTCTTGAAAGAAGTTGCTGTGGCCAGTGTCCAAGAGGTTACTGCCTATGTTCTCCTCTAGGATTTTGATAGATTCCTGCTTCATGTCGATGTCTTTTATCCATTTTGAGTTTATCTTTCTGTATGGTATAAGAGAATGGTTGAGTTTCATTCTTCCATACATAACTGTCCAATTTTCCCAGCACCATTTATTAAAGAGACTGTCTTTTTCCCACTGTATATTATTTTTCCTGCTTTGTCGAAGATTAGTTGACCATAGAGTTGTGGGTCCATATCTGGGCTCTTTACCCTGTTCCACTGGTCTGTGTGTCTGTTTTGTGCCAGTAACATGCTGTCTTGGTGATCACAGCTTTGTAGTAAATCTTGAAATCAGGTAACATGATGCCCCCAGTTGTTGTTTTTTTTTTTCACATTTCCTTAGTGATTTGGGGTCTCTTCTTTCCATACGAATTTTAGGATTGTTTGTGCCAGCTCTTTGAAAAATGCCAGTGGAATTTTGTTCAGGATGACATTGGAAGTATAGATGACTCTAAGCAGTATAGACATTTTAACAATGTTTATTCTTCAAATCCATGAGCATGGGATGCTTTTCCGTCTTTTTGTGTCTTCCTCAATTTCTTTCTTTAGTTCTTTTTATAGTATGTTAAAAGTGCTCAAGATGATACAAATTCAGTATCAGTGTAGTAACCTACACTAGTCTCATAATCAGTGCTGCTTCAGCCGATAGAGAGATAGTCAATATATCTCAATGTAAGTTTTTGTATAACTGAAAAAAATATATTAAAATTGCAGTTGTCCTTCTTTTAACAGGTCTCTAAGGAAGTGTTCATTCTGGGGTAGATAAACTTATGAGATGTGAATATTGGGACACTTTCATAACTACACATAGAGAAAGTCTGTTCAAAGAATGGAAAGAGACAAAGAAGCATTGTTGGAGTCACTGGGCCTAACCAAATCTGAAGTCTACTAAATGGATTTTCCATTTCAAGGGTCAATAAAAACTATTTCATTGCATCATCTCCTTCCTTCCTTCTTTCTTTCTGCCTTCCCTCCATTCTCTCTCTTCTTTACTTGGCTTGTTTTAAATTGTGTCTTTGTTATATGTAACCAAAGTGTTCTCAGTTAAATATATTAATCTAGCTAATATTTAATCTAGTTTCTATCTACTTTATATTTTGTGCCTAGAACAGTATCTAGGAAGTAAATATTGCTGAACAATAAATGAAATTGCTCAGGATACCATCAAAATTTAGTCACCTAGATGTATTTCTTTCCCTGTAATGTGATTTCAAATATTTCTGTTTTGATCTTATCCTCAGAAGCCTGTTTTACCCTTCTTACTACCAACATTTTGATGGAAAAGTGACTGTAGCTGATTTGATAACATTCATTAAATAATTTTGTGTACTAAAAAGTTTAGAGAACTAAAAAGTTTAAAGAACCCAGTGGGTTAAAGCCTCTGCCTTCAGCTCAGGTCATGATCCCAGGGTCCTGGGATTGAGCCCCGCATCATCATCATCATCATCATCATCATCATCATCATCATCATCATCGGGCTCTCTGCTCAGCAGGGAGCCTGCTTCCTCCTCTCTCTCTGCCTGCCTCTCTGCCTACTTGTGATCTCTGTCTGTCAAATAAATAAATAAAATCTTTAAAAAAAAAAAAAGGGGCACCTGGGTGGCTCAGTGGGTTAAAAAGTTTAAAGAACAAAGTCATGTGCTTGGTACTGAAGATAACTTTTAGACTTAACCTAAATGTTTTTTGCCAATGCTTAAGGGACTTCTATGAAACTTTTAGAAAGTAGAGTAACATAGAAAGATTAGCTGCTCTAATATAAAGGAAAAAAAGGATGAAAATTTATTTAACAAATGTTAGGAATAAAACATTTAAAAGAATAAATGAAGAAGGCTAAAATGCTAATCTCCCTATCACCTGATATTACAACCATAAGACATGCATGGGTTAAAATCTCTGAAAAACACATGAAAACAAGATACATGGTTTGAAATACTTTCTGGAAACATATTGTCCATTCCATTCCATATGCACTGTTCCCAACTCATAATGGGGGCATGGTATGCCACCAACAGGAGGTTATAAGTGCTCTTTTGCTTCAATTCACCTAGGCATTTCCTATATTGCAACTATAATAAAATTCCTAAAATACAATGTTACTCTATTGCTCCCAAGCTTGAAGCCTTTCAAAAGCTGGACAGTGACCTCAAGATAAACTTCTCACTCTTCTCCCCTGGCTCTCAGACTCTCTTTCACTACCCACTACCTGGCACTGAGCCATCTCAAATACTGTTGGGACTATAAACACTTGTTTCTGTGATTTGTGGTATTTTTCATGCTCCTCTCCTCCTGGTCAAAAACTTTTCATCATTCAGGTCTCTGTTTACCTTTTCTTTCTCTCCCTCCCCCCCCCCCCCCCCCCCCCGGCCCCATCTCAAAGCTTTTCCTCATCCATTAAAGATTTCTCTATGGGAAGAATTTAGGATAATGACCCTGCATCTCTGGTACATAGAACGTGGAAATCATTCAATTAGTATCTGATGAGTGAATAAATCAGTGAATGAGTAAATGAAAGATTACTGAAAAAGACTAACTTGAATTTCATCTAAGACCTTGATTCATCTCTCTTTGCTGTTTCTAGGTTTACCCCTGGTTAGAGAAAAAGCACAAGATTAAATGGTTTTCTGAGGCTTCATTTAGCTTTTGCCTTGAAAAGTAAATTATGTATTTTTTGCCTTGCTAGGTATCAAAATGGCTCTAATCATACCTGGAAAGAACAGAATGATATCTATACACCTCAACATAAAATTATAAAAATTCTGCCTGTTTCCTAATCTGTGTTTTCAGCTCAGCAGCAGAAAATGCAAGCCTTTTGGCATCTCCACTTTCTGTCAAGGAAGATAATAACAATGCTTGGTTAATGGTTCAGGGAAAATAAAATGAACCCACCCAGTTCTCTGTTTTATTTATTCTATTATGATATTTTATAGCATGCAATTTCATTTATGGCACTATTTATCATTAAGTAATATACCATAACTGATGTGACAGGGCTTGAAATAATGAGAAAATATAAATATAATAGTTTATCTGTTTTAACTTCAAATTTAGGATTGGAAAGAATGCCAAGGCATCTGAAGGTAGAATTTTTAGAGAATATGGACTCAAATAAACAAATTGGAAGTTCTAAAGAAAAAACTTGTTCTAAGATCCCTTTAACCAGGTTAAATTAGTGACCATTTGTTGAGTCTGATTAATCTTAGATCATTCAAATATATTTCTTAAAATAATATGAAATGTTAGTACGACTTCCTGTCAAAAATAACTTTCAAAATATTGCTGTGCCGTTAAACATTTTGAGATTAATGGTATCTCAGCATATTTAAAGTAGTTTATATCTCTGTTTATTTTTTCCCTTTTGTTGTTTACATGAGTTAATGGTATCATTGTAAGTCTTTAACAATTAGGACTCTGTCTCTCTTCAGGACAATCCTCAAATTGTCTAGTTAATTTTTATGTTAAATTCACAATATGAAAGAGATTACTTCCCCTGTTGGTCCCTCATTCTCTTTTGACAGCCTGCAAGCCTTGCAAGTATCAATTCAATGACTCTCACTTAAGTCTCCTCAAACATATTAAATGAAAATAAATCTATTGACTCATATTTATAGGCTTACATTACTATAGCTGGATTCAGTATCTCAAAAAAAATATTCTATTTTTTTCTCTTAGGTCTTCTTCCCTATGTTTGGGCTTCAGATGGTAGCTCCATATTCATACCCAGCAGGAAAAGACTGACTCTATTTCAACAATCCCAGCAAAAAACTTACCATATGGTCCTGATGCTTGTTGGATCACATGTCTATCCCTGAAGCAAAGATATTATCCAGAATAATTAAACGCTCAGTGGTCAGACTTGAATTAATAAAAAGAGCATGGAAGTATGGTGAGTAGTCTAAAAATGATAATACTAATATTAGTAATAATACTGATGCTCAAAACAGAGAAAGTGTAGCACTACAACACAATTTTGTGCTAGTGATTTAAATACATGCATATCAAGAGATATATTCTTAGAAATATAGAATGATTTGTATTTTTCTTACTAAGGCAGGTATATGCTAATCACAATGTCCCAAATCACCCTAAATATGCTGCATAGTAATTTTTTCTTTTAATCACAAAGTTATTTTTTCACTGTTTACCGGTAGAGAGGAAATAAGGAGTTCTAAATAAATTATAGACAAAATAAGTAAAAAAAAAAAAAAAATAGAAAACTTAGAGACACTGATATATACAATTAATTCCTTTGGCAAGTTGCTATTATTTAAGCATGTAGTTGATCCTGGTTTTTTATGCAAAAATAACTATTGAAACATTAAAAAATGAAATATCATTGATATTCATGCAAATTTCATTTGTTTTCTACCAGAAAATGTGTTTTTAAATCAATACTATATTAGAATTTAAATTTTTAAAGCCTACGTCAATAGGAAGATGGATATATTTCCAAATGTATGATTAATGATGGATTTCTGAAACAGAGATACTAAATTCTCTGCTTTATTATATAGTTATAAAATATAATAAAAGGCTTAATTTTAAAAATCAGATGTATTTATTAAGAAAATGTATGTTTGTCCAACAAATTGCAAAGTGTTCTGTGATTCCAATTTTGTTAAAGTAAATTTTGTTTATATCTTACAACCCTATATTGGGAGCAAATTTTTAAATTTTCTCCCTATATTCTTATAATGAATTTCAAAGGACAATGTCAATTAACATAGTAAAAAAATTTATTTAAAATGCTCAGAATTAATAAGATAATGCTCAAACATTTGTATATACTAAAATGAAAAAAAAGAGAAATTTCTGCCAAGTATAAGTGGTTCTATAATTAAAATATCATTATTTAATGAAAGGATATGAAGGGGAACATTGAAATAACAAGAAAGGATGGCAGATTACAGAAATGAATAAATAAATGAAATTCTTCATTAGAATGTTGGTAACACATGAAGTGTTGGTAAAATGTCTAAATTTACCCAGGGACACTTCCATCAACTAAATGGCTAGAGAAAGATTTGAGCAAAATTTTGCATTTTTTAAAAGTGTGGCAATAAAAAATATAAAGAAGTGATGTAACAGCAACACACATAGTAGTTCACAGAACAATTCAGTTCATTGCAAGTACCATGAATATTACCAAAAGTTATAGAGGACATTAGCCTTTTCAAGTGTTCAACTGATAATTAATTACTAGTGAGCTCAAGTGAGCTTCAGGTTTGAGATTAAAAAGAGATAACTTAATAATGAGTGCATAATAAAAATATTTATTTATTTGACAAAGTTTGTGGTGTGTTAGCAAGTTATTCACTTGTTCCCAAAAGGAAATAACAAGAATAAGAATAATGATCATGGTCAGTACTAAGTTAACTCATGGGTATTTTATTTAAAGTTAAAACACACTTTAAAAAATGAGATATAATTGGGGCACCTGGGTGGCTCAGTGGGTTAAGCCTCTGCCTTTGGCTCAGGTCATGGTCCCAGGGTCCTGGAATTGAGCTCCACATCAGGATCTCTGCTCAGTGGGGAGCCCACTTCTCCCTCTCTCTGCCTGCCTCTCTGCCTACTTGTGAACTGTCTGTTAAATAAATAAATAAAATCTTTTTTTTTTAATTGAGTTATAATAGAACTTCCTTATTGCCATATTGTCAGAAGGATAAAATATGTGTATACATACATGTATATATATATATATATATTACATATAATGTATTATATATATATAAATATTTCACATACTAATAGTCCAGGAGAAGAAATCTTTTAAATGTTCTCTTTTAATTTATCAGTATATGCACAATAATGGCAGATTTTTTTAAATAAACAGAACACTTTGGGGCACCTGGGTGGCTCAGTGAGTTAAGCCTCTGCCTTCAGCTCAGGTCATGATCTCAGGGTCCTGGGATTCAGTCCCACATCAGGCTTTCTGCTCAGCAGGGAGCCTGCTTCCTCCTCTCTCTCTCTCTCTCTGCCTGCCTCTCTGCCTACTTATGATCTCTCTCTGTCAAATAAATAAATAAAATATTTAAAAAAAAAATAAATAAATAAATAAAAAGAACACTTCATTTGTCAACTAAAATAAAGGACAGCTGATGTAATCAGCAATTGTTGATTGATCATTTGGAAGAATAGAAAGGCATATTTATAGGATTAAAAGTAATGCATTATTCTCCCAACCCATAACATAGTTTCATATTCTTAGAATGGATGTTTATAACCTGCTGAGTAATTTTTTTTTAAAGATTTTATTTATTTATATGAGAGAGAGACAGTGAGAGAGAGCATGAGAGGTGAGAAGGTCAGAGAGAGAAGTAGACTCCCCGTGGAGCTGGGAGCCCGATGTGGGACTCGATCCCGGGACTCCAGGATCCTGACCTGAGCTGAAGACAGGTGCTTAACCAACTGAGCCACCCAGATGCCCCCCTGCTGAGTAATTTTGAAAATAGTTATGATTCCAAATAAAATGACATTTAAAAATTGATTTAATAGAGTTTTATTTATTATTTTGCATGCATATTGAAGTGGTATGATCATTTTATTATGGCTATTAAAACTAGGGTTAAAGAAAAAAAATACTTGATCTATTTTAAATGTATTATTTTAAAATATATCTACATTGACTATTATGTTAGTTCTTATCCAAATATAAACTTTAATCGATAGGTGTGAGTACCACAAACTATTTGTTCATTTATATGATTTTATATGCATTTATTATTCATTTATATGTCTTTGCATATGGAATCTTCATTCCATATGCAAAAAATTGAGCTAAACATAAAGCTAAGATAATCATAACCACAAAGAAGGGATCAAAATTAATCTTTTGAGTAAATATTTAAATGAAGATAGTTTTAGCTATCATCAAATAATTTTTATTTTAATCATTTTCAGGATGATCATGACAGTTTAAACTTTCATTTTCTACAAAGTCTGTTCATTCATATTAATATCAAATTTCTGCATTGAAATAATCAAAGTCCTGTTAAGATTGATAGAAAAGGCAAAAAGTAAAGCTGAACATGTGTGGTACACTTTCTGCAGAATTAAAATTGTACATTATTAATAGGTTTTTTGTGGTTTTTAGGAAAACTCCCCTAGTCAATATCTTGGGATGAATAGAATTTGATTGGCTATTGCAAAAAGGTAACATAAAAGTGGAGTCCTAGTCAGTGGTGCACAAAATATTCTGAGAAATTTGATTTTAAATTTACATTTGGAAATTTGCTTACATTCACTAATATTGTGGAAAAACAAGGACTTATCTCTTAGAATAGATGAAACTTAAACTAAAAACTACAAAATCTTTAAAAAAATAAAAATAAAAATAAAAAATAAAAATAAAAATAAAAAATAAAATTAAAAACAACAGTAAAAAGTGCTTTGTGACTTTTATTTTTTTATTCCAGTTGTTTTCAATATCTTAATTTAACTCTCGAATATTTTAACAATTTGTCTTTATCAAATCTTTTCAAACATCCATTTCCTGCATAGTGGATCTAGTCAGATAAAAGTACTTGTTTTTACTCAACACATTATACGTTTTCACATCCACCTTCATCAAATTACAATGATCCTTGCTCCTACAATCCAGTGTTTTTGAGTCCAGTTTGGTCAGTAGTATCAGCTTGTTGATTAATAAAAATAACATTTTTCCTCAAATTACTATTATGAATTATGTAAAATTTTCTTCATTGCCATTGGAAGAATCTTATTAACATCTAAGACTAATTTCACTTTCACTGTTTTTATAACATACTATATTCCCATGATAATTTTTATTATTTTAATTCTTTAATATCTAATTTATTTTTTTATTTTTTTAAGATTTTATTTGACACAGAGAGAGAGATCACAAGTAGACAGACAGGCAGACAGAAAGAGAGGAAGGGAAGCAGGCTCCCCTCTGAGCAGGGAGCCTGATGCAGGGCTCTACCCCAGAACCCTGGGTTCATGACCCAAGCCAAAGGCAGAGCCTTAACCCATTGAGCCACCCAGGTGCCCCTAATATCTAATTTAAACACCCCTTTAACTCTTTCATCTTCTACTCCTGTAAGTCAGACATTGCTTCTTTGTTGTCAAGAGGTTGGCTTACTTTTCAAGTACTCCTCCTTCCATATCCATGCCTCAGGTGAGCCTTATTTTATAATGCAGAGAAAGAAAGGCAACATATTTTGTTTCACTAATATATCCTCAGTGTCTAGAAGGGTACTTAACATATTTAATACTCCATAAAAACTTATTTAATGAATGAAATAAATACAATAACAATCTTCCTATTTTATCATAATCCCTATGGATTGGCAATATAGTTGCTTATGGACATACAGATGCTTAAATATTCCAGTGACTGAAATTAGTCTTTTTACTCCCTAAAACACAAACACTTTAAATAATATATTAGTGTTTTCACTCTCATTTATTTTTTTTAGCATTATTAGAATTATAATAGATGACATTTTAACTGATGATAAAATGAAGTTTTTGTGTATGTGTTAGTAGAAACAAAAGGTTTATATCACCAATAGGATCACTGTAGGATCAGGATTATAATAGTTCACTCAATAAATACACCAGATCCTTTTTCAGGGATTATTGACATTAAACAATTAGAATTTTTCTTTAAACATTTGAATACTTAAATTCACAGCATTTTCTTTTGTGTTAATTAAGTAGTTCCACTATAAAGATAGTTGTGAACCAAATATATGTATAATAAATTCACAACAAATAGACACTTTTGCTCTTTTAATTCATTTCCGTTGGGATGCAAATTAAAGTCACACATTTAATAAAGTCTTGACTTCTTAGAAGTGCATTTGAATAGAGCTGGAGCTTATAATCACATTCTCTTCAGAATTTATTTCACATGCACTGAAAACAAAGTCACCCTTATTTACAAATGTTGATCCGTAAATATGAAAGAAATGATATGATAAGGGTTAGGCTTTGAAGTAAATGGAAACATATGAGTAAAATAAAACTCTCTTAGTGACACAGTAGTGAGACAATAAAATCCATTAATATGAATGCTTTGTAATTTTTTTTAACAGCAGAGAAAATGGAGTAACAAAATAATAGTGATAATACAAATAGACAATTGAAAAATACAGAACAATTAAAAGAAAAAGTGATATTTCATTTAAGTACATGATAGCATTTGGTAACATTTTTACCATACAAGTATGATCTCTAAAGATAATATGTGTGTGTGTGTGTGTGTGTGTGTGTGTATATATATATATTTGATAAACTTTTTACCATATAAGTATGGTCTTTAAAAATAATATAATAAAATAATGGCATATTAAGTCATGTCCATTTTTTAGTTTGAATACTAAATACAGACATTTTGTTCAATATAGTAACCAGATATGTTCTATAAGTAATGATAAAAGTAAAATCCATGGAAGGTAAGTAACTTGACTAAGGATAACAAAATTGGTGGTAATTTTTGTAGTGATATCTTTTCTATACTCCTTAAGTATTACTGTACAAATTTCTCTATATCTGTATATAAGTAAATATTCATTACATATTAATAGATATGTCTATTTTAATGAGATGACTCATTTTATTAAGAATATTAGCTCTGAAAATACAGTTCTATAACACTATGAGAATTTAGTTAATAGAATGACCTATATTCTGCAAAGCAATAGACAAATCACTGAGGAGTGATTTGCAGGATCCGTTTTCAGAGTGAAGTGGGAGGAATTTTCTAGTTAATATTGAAAATAATGCTAAAGAGTATATTTAAACTCAGAATAAAATAATTTATTTGATAGTTGCATTGGCTTCATATCAAGAAACATAGTGATTTCAACACAGAACCTTAATTTTATTTAAAAAAAAACAGTCTAAGAAGGTAGAAAAAAACTCTTCATCATATGTATACTTTTGCACATGATTAAAACACCTGCAAACTTACTACAACTGTAACTTATATATATATATATTTAATTCAGCAAACTGCTCTGAAGACTATATATATCCAAGCTTATAGAAATAAATCTGACTTAACAAAAAACATAGAAAAAAAAAACTATAATAAATCTTATTACTCTTACTTTTCCTGTGAATGAGGAAATTGACACTCAAGTGGCAACTTGTACTAGTCAAGCAAGTTTACACTTCTGAAGATAAATAACAGTCCTTGACACTATTTTTGTCTGTGATGATTGAGAATTATGTCATGATACCCATTGTTTTGGAGTCTATAACATAATTGGACAGTAGAAAACTAGAACAAAATTAAATCAATTAAAAAACATTTGGGGACACGGAGGGATGAACTCTACTGTCCCAGAAAATAACAAAGAATCAATATATCACAATGTTCCACAGTAGTTCTCTATATCACTTTATAATGCATAAGTCCACATCTATTTTGATAATACTTAATATTTTACAATAAAATAAATGATAATAATTATTCAATGAAGGCTGTGGCATTGCTATAGAGGATGTAGATATATAACATTTTAAAAGTGGAAATTAGAATTAGCACCTTTTAAAATATATCTTTTGGGAAAGCATATTATTAACAAAGGCTTTTCTACCTCCTTTCTGTAGTCAAATTAATGTCATACAGTAATAAACCACAAATTCAAGGCAGGTGGGACCCTAAATGAGGAGGTGTTTTAAAAAATTTTGGATGTTTGCTTTATAGCATTATCATGGGGTGAGTATTTTCAGAAAGACTTTCAATAATAAGAATCTTACAACAGCTACATAAATTACATAATCAAAATAAATATTAATTAGTTAAAAGGCAGGGGTTGTCAAAATGTATGAAAAAAAAAGATCATCTAAATGTTTTCTAGAAATACATAACTTTTACAAAAAATTTAAAAGTAAAAAGACGAGAAAGATATTTTACTGCTAACCAAAACAGACAACAGATGCTGGCAAGGATGTGGAGCAACAGGAACTCTTATTCATTCTTAGTGGGAATGCAAAATGGTGCAGCCACTTTCGGCCACTTGAGAAGATAATTCAGCTGTTTTTCACAAAGCTAAACATAGTTTTACTATATAATCCAACAATTGTAGCCCTAGGTATTTAAACAAGTGAGTTAAAAACATATGCCCATATAGTAGGAGGAAGAGGAGGGAGAAAGGAGGAAGAAGAAGAAGGAGGAGGAGGAGGGGAGGACAAGGGGGAGAAGACCCTGTATATGAATGTTTATGGTAGATTTTAATCATGATTGCCAAAAATTTGAAGTGACAAAGATTTCCTTTGGCTGTTTAATGAATAAACAAACTGTGGCCATGCATATATGGAATATTATTCAGCAGTAAAAAGAAAAGAGCTATCAAGCCACCAAAAAAGATATAAAGGTAAATTTAATTCATATTGTCAAGTAAAAGAAGCAAATATGAAAAGGCTACATATGGTATGATCCCACATATATGATATTCTTGAAAAGACAAAAATTATAAAGGCAGGAGAAAATTAGTGTGTGCCAAGATGTTAGGGGAGAGAGGAGAGGAATAAATTAGTAGAGCACGGAGGATTTTTAGGGCAGCAATACTATTTAGTAATACGTGACTTTACGCATTTGCCAAAACTCAGAGAACCACACAGTCAGAAATGAAAATGTAAACCATAGACTTCAGTTCATAATAATGTATCAATATTAATTCAGTTATAACCAATGCATCACAACAGCACAAGATGTTAATAGGAAGCTGAGTATGGAAGGAGAGAGGAAGTATGTACTTTCTACTCATTTTTTTGGTAAGTCTAAGATTCTGTAAAAAATAATCTATTAATAAAAAACAAATAAATATATAAGCAAATAAAACAATATTTTAAATATTCATATACTTTGAGTAAGAATACTTCCTTGGATTATAAAATCCACACTAACAAAACTTTCCATTGATTAACAAACACGAACATTCCATTCAGAGAACATAAAACATTTCCTCATACTAGAAATAGCCTGCTTATTTAATTATTTTATCAAAATTTTCTATATCACTTTTGTAATTCTCTGAGTAGCACTTTTTGTTCTTAGCCAAACTGGCTGACATTTTAACTCACTTCCCCCCCGCCCCCCCCGTTCTGCCTGTTAAATTTTATTCAGAGATCTCTAAACAGAACACAGATAGTTTCCATTTTACAACAATTTGACTTACAATTTTTCAACTTTATGTGGGTGTGAAAGCAATACATTCAGTAGAGACCATACTTTGAATTTGAATTTTCATCTCTTCCTGGACTGAAGATATGCTATATGATACTGCCTTCTTTGGCAGTGGGTGATCACAAGGACAAATAACCATTCCGTTTTTTCACTTTCAGTATAGTACTCAATAAATTATATGAGCTATCAATATTTAATTGTAGAATAGGTTTTGTGTTAGATGATTTTGCCCTACTGTAGGCTAACATAAATGTTCTGAACACACACGATAGGTGAGGCTAGCTGTATTAAATATATTTTTGATTTACTGTATTTTCAACTCATAATGGTTTACAGGGATATAACCTCATCATATTCAATAAAGATTTGTAGTTTATCATCAATTAAAAAAATAAAGATATATGAATTTCTCATGGAATAAAAGGGTGGCAAAAATAAAAAAAATAAAAACACCTTTAAAAAATGTTTGTCATTACTAGATGTTAAAAGTATCACAGAATATGTGAGAGCAGAGTTGAGACCTCAAAAATAAATAGTAAGACATAAGAGAGAAAGAGGGAGGAAATTTTAAGAATAAGAGATAAAATTTAAAAAAAAAAAAGGTCACAGAGGAAATATGAGATATAACACAATAAAAGGAAAATATGTAAACAAGTAGAAGTACCAACACAAAGAAAAATTCATTAGCAGATGGGAGGCTGGGTGGACTAGTTAGTTAAGCAGCTGCCTTCTGCTTGGGTCATGATCTCTAGGTCCTTGGATGGAACCCCACATGGGGCTCCCTGCTCGGCAGGAAGACTGCTTCTCCCTCTTCTCCTCACTTGTGCTCTCTTTTGCTATATCTCTCTCAAATAAATAGATAAAATATTTTTTTAATTCATTAGCAGAAACAGGCAAAGGAAATAGATAAACATCATAAAATTCTGGCATGATTCTGGACGGCTGAGAAATCCCTCATGCCCTTCTTACACTTCCTCCCAGAAGAGGAATAAGGAAGGGACTAATTATACCCATGCTGGACAGAATAGCTATTTATTTAATTTGTACTACATAGAAAGCAATTTCCAGTTTTCAATCATTTCTAAAAGTAAATGGAAAAAACAAATACATTTTAGTTTTATATAATTATGCTTTCTGGATCTTGTTGTTTACCTAAAGTTCCCTTTATATTCTGGTATGATGTGGAGAAGAATAAATGTAGCTATCAAGAATAAAGGTGGCATCTTTAGTATATTATTTTCTTAACCTGTGCAGTTTATTATCAACTGAAGTTTGCTAAAGCGATTCCATTATTTTATTTCTGTTAAAAATGTTTCAGTATTCCTCCTGCATGAATCTCCTTACACATTTTAAAGTGTTTTCTCTCTCTCTCTCTCTCTCTCTCTCTCAATGCCAGCTAAATTCTAATGATGGGAACTTACTGATCCTCTTCCATCTGTTCTTAAATTAGACATTTTTTCAAATAAATTAACATTATAAAACCAAAAATACTGTCTTGTCTTTAAAATAAATTTAAGGGGACATGGGTGGCACAGTTGCCTAAGCAATGAACTCTTGGTTTCTGCTCAGGTCCAGGTCTCAGGGTTGTGAGGTTGAGCCCCAAGAACAGCTCCATGCTCCATATGGTGTCTGCTGGAGATTCTCACTCAGTCCCTCTGCCCCTCCTTCTCATGCTCTCTCTCTCTCTTTTAAATAAATAAAATAAATCTTTGAATAAAATAAATATAATATTCTTCTGGTTATTTGATAAACTAGTCTGAAGTGATTGTTTATTGATTATTTTTTTCTTAAGTATATTATGGAGCATAATAACACTCGAAATAATTTCTTTAGGAAACATTTTTCAACACTTGCAAATGAAGACCATTGTTTCAAATGGTAACTTTAACAGATAACTCTGGAAATTACCTAGCTCTGTATACTTAGAATAAGCATATTGCAGACCTGGTTGGAACTCCTGTTTTGCACTTTGCTGTGGTTTCCAGCAAGTTCTTCATCCATACATTTGGCAAATTTGGACATCTACATAGTATGATAATATTCATTTACAAATGTTTCTATTAAAAAAATCTACAGCATGGATGCTGCCCAACTTCAGGTTAAAATGAAGCTCAGAGAATCATAGTCACATTTTATATGAATAAACCATAGAGAAGCTGATTGATTATAGAGGTCATTGGATAAGTTACATGTTGATTATAAAATAGTCTAAAAGATCTCACTGAAGAATTCTGCTTTCTTGCTCTGTTAAAAACGTTTCCATAAATATTTCTTCAGAGAATTAAAAAAAAACTAATTTTAGGAATGTTAGGAAGTTATAACAAGAGATTCAAATAGATTTTTCTGCCAAATCATATGAGAATTGTACTTCTATAATCAGCTAAAATGATTGAGAGAGATTTTTATGTATAACAGTCTACTTTGATTTTTTTCCATCTTATTTTCCACTTTTCATCATCAGTGTACCCTTACTGAATTTATTATAAATATTTATACAGTAACTGAATGCTTATTCTTTAACTAATATGATTTCCTCATCCTCAAGCTTTGCTCCAAATTTTCATGAGGACTTCTACCCATGCTTGTGCTAGCTAAACATAAACACTTCTATAATACTATGCTTTTCTCTCCTGATATATCATTGTGCTGCATAGGCTCATTTTTGACACAAATATTTCCTTTTATGTCATCTAGCATGCATATGTTTATATGTTTTTTCTCATAAACTTTGTTCATGACAAAGTTAGCTTTTTTTTGTATTTGGAGACACAAATCACTTTGTAAAGTACTCTGCACACAGTAGGTGCATCAATTTATCTGTCATATTAATGTTGTCAACATTTGCAAATGTTAACCTCTTCATTTATATAGCATGTTATGTAAGAAACATAGAACTTAGAACAGAAATACTCTCTAAGATCTATAAAATATCTCTTTAAAATAACCCCTTTATATAAAAATCTGAGTCTTTCTTTGAAAATGAATGAATTTAATTTAGTAATTACTAATAAAAATGTGTAAACAAACGTAATTTTTATTTGTTGACACTGATTAACCTAAATATTTTATGACTTCACTGACACTAAAGATATTAATCAAAGTGAAATATTTTTGAAATAATGAATAAAAATTAACAGCTTTCAATTTAAATGTTACAACAGTAAATGAAAATGATTACACAAGATATTACATAATTCGGGTAACATATATCCCTGTTTTATTTGTCAATATACAGATGAGCAAAGAGTAATTTAAAAGATGCGGGACGCCTGGGTGGCTCAGTTGGTTGGACGACTGCCTTCAGCTCAGGTCATGATCCCGGGGACCCGGGATCAAGTCCCGCATCGGGCTCCCAGCTCCACGGGGAGTCTGCTTCTCCCTCTGACCTCCTCACTCATGCTCTCTCACTGCCTCTCTCTCAAATAAATAAATAAAATCTTAAAAAAAAAATAAAAGATGCAATAAAGAAAAAAATGTATAGGATTTGAAACTAAAATCTACCTGTCTTACATGAAAGTTTTGTTATTATGAGCAACTTAATAAAAATTCTTTTTTTTGGCTCTTGCTCAGGAAATTGACAAATATTTCATAAAGCTTTTAAGTATATTATTGAGATATAACTGACATACTGTAGAAATTTCGTGTGTACAATATATTGATTTGATACATTTACATATTGCAATATGAATACCACCATAGCTTCAGCTAACACCTGTATCATGTCATATAATTATTATTTCAGCTTGTGGTAAAAACATTTAAGCTCTAGTCTCTTAGTAACTTTGAAGTACAGGCATATCTCATTTTATTACACTTCACTTTATTGAGCTTTGAAGATACTGTCTTTGTTTTTTTTGTTTTTTTTTTTGCACAAATCAAAGGTTTAGAGTAATGCTACATGAGCAAGTCTATTGGTGCCATTTTTCTAAAAACATTGGCTCAATTTGTATCTCTGCCACTTTTGGTAATTCTAACAATATTTCAAATGTTTTCATTAATACTGTTTGTTATGGTTATCTGTGATATTTCTTCTTCTTTTTTCTTTTCTTTTTTTTTTAAAAGAGTGAGAGGACACAGCTGGGGGAGTGGGCAGGGGGAAAGGGAGAAAGAGAATCCCAAGTAGACTCCATGCTCAGCGCCCACTACCCTGAGATCATGACCTGAACTGAAGTCAAGAGCCAGACAACTTAACCAACTGAGCCACCCAGGCACCCTTGTGATCTGTGATCTTTGATGTTACTGGTGTAATTGTTTTGGGATACTATGAACCATGCACATATAGGACAGTAAACTTGATTAATTGATAAATATTGTGTTTGTTCTGACTGTCCCACCAACCTTCCATTCACCTGTCTCTTTCCCTGTCCTGAGACCTCCATAGTCCCCGAGACACAACAATATTAAAATTAGGCCAATTGATAATCCTGCAATGATCTCTAAGTGTTCAAGTGAAATGAAGTGTTGCAGATCTCTCACTTTAAATCAAAAGCTAGAAATGATTAAGCATAGTAAGAAAGTCATGTCAAAAGGTGAGATAGATTGAAAGCAAGGCCTCTTGTACCAGTCAAGTTGTGACTGTAAAACAAAAGTTCTCAAAAGAAATTAAAAGTGATATTCCAGTGAGCACATGAATAATAAGAATATGAAATAGGCTGATTGCTGATATGGAGAAGATTTAAGTGGTTTGGGCAGAAGATCAAACAAGCCACCTCCTTCCCTCCAGCCAAAGCCCAATCCAGAGAAAAGCCCTAACTCCCTTCAGTTCTGTGAAGGCTAAGAAAGGTGAGGAAGCTTCAGAAGAAGAATTTGAACATAGTACAGTTTGGTTCATGAGGTTTAAGAACACAAACAAACAAAACAAACAAACAAACAAAAAACAAACCCAACAACAACAGCAACAAAAAACCCTCTCTCCACAACATAGAAAGGCCAGCTGAAGCAGCAAGTGCTGATGTAGAAGCTGCAACAAGTGATCTGGAAGATCTAGCCAAGATCATCCATGAAGGTGGCTACACTACACAGCAGATTTTCAATGTAGATGAAACAGACTTCTATTGGAAGAAGATGCCATGCAGGACTTTCATAGCTAGGAAAATTCAGTGTCTGGCTTCAAATCTTCAAAGGACAGGCTGGCTGTCTTGTTACAGGCTAATGTAGCTGGACCCCTTGAGAATTATATTAAATCTACTCTGCAGTGCTCTGTAAATAGAACAACAAAGCCTGGATGGCAGCACAACTGTTTACAATATGGTTTACTGAATATTTTAAACTCACTGTTGAGACCTAATAATCAGACCAAAAAAAAAAAAAAAAAAAAAAGCTTTCAAAATTTTACTGCTCCTTAGCAATGTACCTGTCACTCAAGAGCTCTGGTGGTGATATAAAAAGATATTAATGTTGTTTACATGCCAGCTAGCACATCCTCCATTCTGCAACCCATGGGTCAAAGAGTCATTTCAACTATTAAGTCTTATCATTTAAAAAGTCCATTTTGTAATGCTATAGTTGCCATAGATAGTGACTTCTCTGATGGATCTGGGCAAAATCAATTGAAAAACTCCTGGAAATAATTCAGATGCCATTAAGAACATCCATGATTCATGGGAAGAGATCAAATTATCAACATTAATAGGAATTTGGAGGAAGTTGGCTACAACCCTCAAAATGACCTTGAGGGGTTCAATGGTCCAGTGGAGGAAGTGACTGCAGATGTGGTGGAAACAGATGTGGCAGAGAACTCAAATGAGAAGTGGAGCCTGAATATGGGACTGAATTGCTACCATCATGTGATAAATTTGGGATAAAACTTGAATGGATGAGGACCTGCTTCTTATGGATGAGCAAAGAAAGTGGTTTCTAAAGAGGAAATCTACTCCTGATGAAGATGTTATGAAGATTGTTGAAATGATGACAAAGGATTTAGAATATTACATGCACCTTACTGATAAAGTGGCAGCAGGATTTGAGAGGATTGACTCCAATTATGTAGAAGTTCTACTGTGGACAGAATGCTCTCAAACATCAACCCATTCTACAGAGAAATCATTTGTGAAAGGAAGAGTCAATCAATGTGGTAGACTTCATTTTTCTCTTCTTTTAAGAAATAGCCACAGCCACTCCAATCCTTGGCAACCACCCCTCTGATGAGTCAAAAGCTGTTAACATCAAGGCAAGACCCTCCACCAGCAAAAGTATTAACTTTGCTGAAAGTTCAGGTGATGGTTAGCATTCTTTACCAATATTTTGTAAGGTATATATATTTTTTAAACATACTTCATAGACTATAGTATATTGTAAACATAACTTTTATATGCAATGGAAAACAATTTTTATTTGACTCTATTATAATGTTCACTTTGTTTTGGTGGTCTGTAACCTAACCCACAATATTTCTGAGCTATAGCTGTATATGATACAGGATTATCAGCAATAACCACAATGTTTTGTGTTAGAGCTCCATAACTTATTCATAATCTAGTTGCAAGGATATACCCTTTGTTCAACATCTCTCCAAACCCCTATCCCCAAGCTCTTGGTAACTGCCATTCTACTTTCTGTTTCTAAGAGTTTAGCTTTATTACATTTTATATATGAGTGATAGCATGTTATTTGTCTTTCACTGATTTACTTCACTTAGGATAATGCATTCCATTAGATCTATCTATGTTTTGTAAATGGTAGGATTTTCTTCTTTTTCATGGATGAATAATATTCCATTATGCATTTTATGTAGATATATATAATATAGATATAGATATATATCTTTATCCATTCATCTGTTGACAGAAACAGGTTATTTCTACATCTTGGATCTTGTGAATAATGTTGCAATGAACAGGAGAGTGATTTTTAAAAAAATATTTTGTTTTCTTATCTTCAAATATATACTCAGAAATGGGATTGCTGGATCATGTCAGAGTTCTATTTTTAATTTTTTGAGGAATCTCCATACTGTTTTCCATAGTGGCCAAACCAATTTACATTCCCAATAATAGTTTATAAGTACTTTCTTTTCTCCACATCTTCACTAAAGCTTGTTATCTCTTGTCTTCTAGTCATTCCAACAGGTGTGAGATGATATTTTATTGTGCTTTTGGTTTCCATCTCCCTGATTAGTGATGTTGAGCATCTTATCGCATACTATTGGTCATTGTTATCTTCTTTGGAAAAAAATTAAAAAGGCATATTCAGATCTTCCCATCTTTTTTAATTAGATTGTTTGGAGTTTTTTTAATTGAGATGTATAAATTCTTTATGGATTTTTGATAGTAACTCTTTATCAAATATATTGTTTTCAAATATTTTCTCCATTTCATAAGTTAACTTATTATTTTGTTGATTATTTTTTCCTGTGCAGAGCTTTTTGTTTGTTTGTTTGTTTGTTTGATGTATTTTCTCTTGTTGATTTTTGTCTTTGTTGCTTGTGATTTTGGTGTCATATTTAAAGAACTCATTGCCAACACTAATGCCAAGGAACACTTTCCCTTTATTTTCTTCTGGAAATTTTATAGTTTCATGTCTTGTCTTTAAATATCAAGTTAAAAAATGCATCCTGAACACAGTCATGGTCACATACTAAACATTTGATTAATACTAGGACATATCCTCTCTTTCTTCTTTCTCCTTCATTTCACATATCTGAAATGTCTGTATGCCTAATTATATTATGCCTAAAGAGCACAAGTGTAGTTAATTTCCTTGAGAGAAGAAAAAACATTTCAAATATATGTAATGCTTTATATAAATAAAAACTTCTAGCTTGATTAAATGTCAACAGATAAAAATGTGTTTGCTTAATGGAGTTCCCTGGTAATAAATTCAGACTTGTAAAATTCAAGGACGTTCTTTGTACAGTTGGAAAAGTTATTTAGCCTTAGAGAGGTCAACAGCAATACAATAGTTAATTTGCTAATTGCTTTTCCTTTTATGAGAATTAGCTGGGTATAATTCAGTTATATTTAAAATAATATATATGCATTTAACATAGTTGATACTACTCATGACTCATTGACTACTTGTTTTTATATTTTAGGCATTAAATATAAAAACACGTTTATTTAAATTTATTTAAATTCTGCTTAAATTTCATTTAATATGATAGTTTAATATTAATACATGAAAATCTCTATAATCGACTAATTTTCATTTGTTAATAAAATGAAAATAAAATTAGATTATGCTTAAAATCAGTCAACCCCAGTGGAGGGGTACAAACTTTTAAAAATGCAATCGTTTAATAGATATCCATTTATCCTCATAAAACCCACGCAAGATGTATTACTGCCAATTATCCTGACCATCTTGTGCTACCATGAAGGCTCACTCAGGATTAGGATTCATCACACATAAAACAGGTGCTGCTAAATATCTGAGCAAGAGAAAACCAAATATAAAAACACAGAACCAGTACTGCAAGCAGAGGGACTAGCATTTTTGCTGTCACTATAGTTGGGGCAATATTGAGATATTTCAAAGGAAAAAAATGCATTGGCAAATCTAAATTATTCTCATTTTCAAGGAAGGGTGGTGGGGGTAGTATTTTCATGAATAAAGGATGTATATCTTTCTATATGACCACTCCATAGATCAGAGAAAATTAATCACACCATTAGGACAAATTGCAAGTGTTTGAGACCACCCTAAAATGCAAAAGATGTGAGTGAAATGTTGTTGGAATCATTTTTAGAACTAAGAAGGAAATGGGAAAGTCCATATCCCTGCCTCAACCTTAAAGGAAGCTAGGCATACCCTGACAAATTATCTTAACTATCATCAGTTACATAAGTAGTGGTTATATGGAGTATCACCAAGAAACAAATGTAGTCAAACACAATAATATGTTTGACACAAGAAACCTTCTTGATCTAGGAAAATATCTCATAAATTTTCATCAGATATTTGATGTTTCATAATCTTCTGCTATTCCCCTTTATGATGCACTTCTTTTGTACATATACCTATTAAGTTAGGTGTCTAAAAAAAATTGAATTGTAGTCCTTATTTTGCTTATATCTAAGACAAATTTCTTCTTCTACTCAGTGGTTTATCTTTACTCTGTCTTAATTTTGTACTCTGATAAACAAAACTTTCAAATTCTATTGGAGACCATTAACCAATCTCTTAATTTATGGTTAGTGCTTTATGGGCTTTAGGAAATCTTTTCTACCCCTAAATTTATAAAATTATTCTCCAATGTACTCTTCCAGAAGATTTATTGATTTACCTTTGAAATTTATATCTATAAACTGCCAAAATCGATTTTTTCTTCAATGTGTAGCAGAAAATTAAAAAAAAAATTGTCTCACTACATATTAAAACATTGGGCATAATGTTGGAAACAAGTGAAAAGTACATCCTTGATTCATTGACAATTTGGAGAAAAGTTTTCAGTAATGCGTAGAATGGCTACTGTAGATTTTACACTCTTTTTCATATTTTTGAAGCTCTCTATTATCTCTACTTTTCTGGGAGCTTTTATTTTGAATGGGTGTTAGAGATTCATGCAGATATCAAAATGTTATATCTTCCTTATGCATTGGTGTTTTAAATAAAGGTTTTCTGAAAGGTCACTCTTCATTTTTGGAAATGTTTTGACTTTAAAATCTACTTTATGATAAACACATAGCTATGCCAGCTGTCTTTTGGTTAGTTTTTATATGACATAGTTTTCCCATTGGTTATAGTATATCCCTCCTGTATTTTTAATTTAGGCATATGCGCATCTCTCATTGGTCACTAACCCCTTCTTCCCATTCTGAAAATCTCATCATTATAGTGAATAATTTTATTATATTTATATTATATACCTAAAATTTTTCAACTCTGAAGTCCTATGTTTTCCTCATTCTTTTGGATTAAATTCTTTATATTCCAATTTTTTTTTCATTCTATTAGTTTCTACTCTATTAATTTTACTTTAGTAATTTTTAGATATGTACTTAAAAAATTTTTTTATTTGATTGCTCTTTTTTTTTCATTTCTTTTCAGCGTAACAGAATTCATAGTTTTACACCACACCCAGTGCTCTATGCAATACGTGCCCTCCATAATACCCACCACCTGGCTCCCCCAACCTCCCACCCCCCACCCCTTCAAAACCCTCAGGTTGTTTTTCAGAATCCATAGTCTCTCATGGTTCATCTCCCCCCCAATTCCCCTCAACTCCCTTCTCCTCTCCATCTCTTCATGTCCTCCGTTTTATTTGTTATGCTCTGCAAATAAGTGAAACCATATGATAATTGACTCTCTCTGCTTGACTTTTTTCACTCAGCATAATCTCTTCCAGTCCCGTCCATGTTGCTACAAAAGTTGGGTATTCATCCTTTCTGATGGAGGCATAATACTCCATAGTGTATATGGACCACATCTTCCTTACCCATTCGTCTGTTGAAGGGCATCTTGGTTCTTTCCACAGTTTGACGACCTTGGCCATTACTGCTATAAACATTGGGGTACAGATGGCCCTTCTTTTCACCACATCTGTATCTTTGGGGTAAATACCCAGTAATGCAATTGCAGGGTCCTAGGGAAGCTCTATTTTTCATTTCTTGAGGAATCTCCACACTGTTTTCCAGAGTGGCTGCACCAACTTGCATTCCCACCAACAGTGTAAGAGGGTTCCCCTTTCTCCACATCCTCTCCAACACACGTTGTTTCCTGTCTTGCTAATTTTGGCCATTCTAACTGGTGTGAGGTGGTATCTCAATGTGGTTTTAATTTGAATCTCCCTGATGGCTAGTGATG